>WWPM01024706.1:0-13767 GCA_023279145.1 Glomeris maerens | reverse complement strand
GTGATTGGCTTTTTTTTAATGTGATGGATTTATCTGTTGGTGTTGAAAATATGAAACCAAGACGTACTTTTTGAATAATCCCCCACCTCCTCCCTCCGGGATGACGTAATAACATGACGAAGAAGCTGTTTTATTTAGTGTCACGTGGTTTGGTTGGCCGCCGCGGAATGCATTTATTGTTTCACGCTATGTTTGTATGCGTTTTTGCTGGCACAATGCCAAGTGGGTTGCGGCGGACGGGCAACACTGACGAGTGACGTCATCCACCCGGACGCTGTTTGCCGGAGCGCCGCGATACACTTAATTCCTTTCTGCGTGTAGTACTATACACGTAATTGGTCGGTGGCGTCATCGAGTGTCATGTGACCTCCTAGTGGTTCGCATTTATGGCATAAGTGAAGCTGTCCGAAGGGAAATGTCGGGTCAAAATGGCGGATGACAGCAACTGTTTAATTCCGGAGACGTTCTGGTAGCGACAAAGATTGATTGGCCCCTTTTGGGTCGCCATCTTTTTCCAATCGATATAGTAATACATGGATCGATACATAATTTCTGCCATGTTTGAAAAGGATTTTTCTGCGAATTTGCGATATTGAATAAAGGTTATTATGGAAGAAGCATGATTATACGAATAGAAGAAAAAATGGGAATGTACTTAAGATATTTCGGTCATGGGGAAGGTTGGTGAAGTAGTATCGATGTGTATCGATTTGGTTTTAGTCAGATTTCTTTGGGGAGTTTGGTGCTTTTGAGATTATAGACCCATGCCCTGATTGCGATTCTATATAGGATCCAAAAATGGTGGATTGTGAAGGGAAAAAAGTACTTTTCTCACTTTATTTGCTATAAATCTGTTTCTTAAAAAGCTATTGTGATTTGCCAGACATTAATGTTCAAAATGGCTCCTTAAGATATGTGAAAGAACCGATGAGTATAGGTTTATTTTAATCGAATTTATGTTGCCAATTTGTATTTTAATTGTATAATTAATCATGGAATTTTAAATTATATTTCTTGTTTAAAAATACAGGGTGGGGCATAAGTAACGCATTTTTGAGGATAACTTGTGAACGCTTGTAGTTAGGGGTTTGAATGTGAAGAGGGAAAAAGATCATCGGTACTGGGCAGTTCCCGTGCACCCACCGGAAGTGACCTTGGGCAAGAGCGTCACGGTCAGCTCATATGAATTTCCGTTGCCAACATTCAGGGGCAGTGGCATTTCAAGTGGCGTTCACAAGTTATTCTCAAAAAAAGCGTTACTTATGCCCCACCCTGTATAGTTATACAAGAATCCATTACTCTAGCTCTGTTTAGTTCAGATCTTCTGTACAAAATTGCAGAGGGCTTCGATGAGTTGAGCGCCGTCTGTTGTTAATTTCCTGCATTAAAGCGGATCACACGGCTATTAATCACTGCTATTTGTCTCCTGATTATACCGGTTGTATAGTAGAGGACTGTTGCATGCCCTTGTTGATATTTTACATAAATATAAATGGTGTTTTCAGTGATCTAATTTGATGACAGGGAAGGAATTTGGCTGAATTCCCAAACACCGCCGTCTCCTAAAAAGCTTATCTAATTTATTGCAAGGTGTTGTAAATTGCGCTTCACTGTCTGTAAATGTCGGCCATTTTGTCCTGCCAACTCGCTTTGGGGATATTAGGATTAATGTCAGCTGTTCGACAACGATATCGCTTTCGCAAATAAAAGAAAAGAGTCTTAAATCATTTTGTCTGGCCAACATTGAGGTATATTACTGTGACTATTTTCAGGCTCATGTAATAGGCCTAATAGTCTTGTTCAGCTATGAATACTGTTATGTAATATGAGTAGTAATTTATCCCTTTTTGCAAGGCTTATTAATTTGTTGAATGAAAATGTGGTGATCAAATGCAATTATTTACGCTAGTGTAATTTCGAAATCCTCTTTTGCAGTGTGATTAAAACATAGTGTAGCTTAATGGCCCATTCATAACTAGGCCTTTTCATATTTTGTCCGATTACAAGTTTTAATTTCGAGCTTAACTTTATGGGACTGGGAGAGCTGGGTCCTTTGGGATTGAATTTTTGGGAGGTTATGTGTGTGTGTATACTTACGAATTAAAGGCATGCAACAACATCTGGATCTCATAAGGCCTATATTTGCAACCTTGAAATATATACTTATTTGCGCGAGGTTTTCGCATATTAAAATTGTTAATATTAATTCGCATTTTGTGTGCGCCTCGTTTCTGTTTCCGTGTACGTGTGTATATATGGGACATCTGGTGTCCCATGTTGCCCCTGTAGGTTCCCAGCCAAGTTATTACACGACACGGTGTTGGACAAGTGAGAAAATCAATTTTAAAGGGGGATAACCTACTACACTGCAATTCCCAGCAGCGTTTCATTTTTTCCCCCTCCTTTCTTCTATTATTTCTCGATATGGGAATATTTTTGCTTGCTTTTTTTATATCACTTGGGGAAATTATTGTCCACACTGAAAAGGTAAGAATGTTAAGGGATCAACAGCGATAATAGCTATTGTGATGACTGGCGTAATGGCGGCTTAGAAATTAAAAAAAAAATACATTTTTTCGCATTATTTATTTTGAAAAATAGTCAATATTCATAAAAATAATTTGCATTTGTGGAAATTTTGGAATTAATTAGTGTTAAAATCAGTTCAAAACTGAATAACTTGCCTTAATATTAACAGTAAGTATTGAAAATATGTGCGTATGTATACTCAAAACACACGGTGGCTTTTCTTGTAAATTACATTTTCTACATTATAAATTCATGTCGCATTTTTTTGTTTGTTTTCAATTTTACATCGGGGAAAGTAGAGTCGGAAGAAAACGAGCCAAAACTGTCTTACTATATGATATTTTTCATGGAAAATATCAATATAGGTTGGATATTTGTTTGCAGTGCAGCAATTCACGAATATTATGCTGAATAATTGACATGGTTTACGTTAACAATTCATGGCATGTGATTATTATTTTAAATCCAAAGCGGGTTTGAGAATCGACTATAGAAATAAAACGTATACATAAAGATACAAATGTAGCAAAAAAAAATTCCTTGAGACAATTGCCTGTCATTTCCAGTCATGTCTGTTTTTCTCTTCAATGTAATCTCGTTACTAGTTGCAACTATACAAAAAATGTAGTATTAAAACGTGGTGCAATGGCGGCTAATAAAATTGAGGAAACAATCTTTAAGAGGAGTATTTTTGGGAATTTAATTTCCAGGTATCCCCCCTCGCATTCATTTTCTTGATCGATTTCTTCAATTGTTCAAGAACAAAGGGATTTCTGTTAAGGCTGTTTATTGATTTCTTTTGTCGATTGCTGGGATTTACAGCTTTTAGCAAAAAACCATGAAATGGGACTGGCAAAATCCGGGTTTTCCCTTCCTCGTAACAACAATGTTCAAAGTAATTGCGCATTAGCATTTTAATCTCCCATTTTGCGAATTTTGTGTGGCAATACTAGATCTTCTTAATAACGTATAGTAATCGGTAAATAAATCTGTATACTGTTTCGGTGACGTCAATGACTATATAACCACCCAAAATACAGCCATTTTGAATACTAATTGTTCTCGTAATATTCAATTTATAACTTGAAAGATTACTGATTAAAATAATGCAACTCGCCTTGTTTTTTTTTGAAGCTGAATTCGGTTTTTCTGTGATTTTTGTGCTGTACTTAGAACCACTTGTCAGCCATGTTGTTAAATGGCGTCTCTTGTTAGTTTTTGTTGTGTGCATATATGTGTTTTTTTGTGGGTCGATTTTGAAAGGGCGCAATTAGCGGGGAAACGGGCAGCGGTTGGTTGGTTGGCCCCATGGGAAGTATTGTAGTGAAAAGGTAATTAGTGACGTTAAAAGGTGTGTGTGTTTGTTATAATTAATAGGGTTTTAATTGCAATGCGTACTCCCGAGAGACAGAGTGGAGGGCGTTTGGCAACACGGTCGGCGTCGTCATCAACATCTTCCGTGTCTGCATCTTCATCTTCCAGGCGCAAAAGAAGAGGCAAGAATGTGGCCATGTTCATTTTCCCATTTTCCAAAAGCACTATTCATTCATTTGTAATCGCATTCGTCCTGTGGCCACTCACTCTCTCCTTGTTATATCATTAATTAATTATTATTCTATATATGTAGCACTTCTCTGTCTCTCGCTCACTCAGCACTCGCCTTTTATTTACGCGCTGCAGTTGTCCTAATCAGACAAAACATCTGCAACTCGATCCAGACATATTGGGAAACAGAGATAAATGTGACTGTTTGGTTCGTTTTTTTTTTTGTTATTTATGTGTGATGGCACTTACGCCGTTTTGCGCGCGAATGGGACATCGAATGCCGTAGTGGAACGTCTTTGCGTGGGTTTTTTGAAGGGCGTAAGTCCCGATTTCCGTTTTCGATTATAAATTCAATAAGTATAGTGGGATTACTCTTAGGGATCATCCATAAAATACGTTCGCTTTAAGGGGGAGGGGGAGGGTATGATTCCATAATGTGTACGTTCGTTCATCAATTTTTGTGGTCATTACCGTGCAAATCCGAATATTTGCAAAGTTTGGACGAAATTTCTTTTTTGCACATAGTACATTGAGACTTTAGCCATTAGAAAATCATAAATGCATGTCTTTTACCAGGGGAAAAAGGGGGGGGGTGTTGAAATTTGTTGCAACTTTGTTACAAAGTTCAGCGATTTTAGCGAACGAATTTTATGGATGATCCCTACGTATACAGGGTGAGGCATAAGTCACGCCTTATTGAGATTTACTACTTGCAAACGTTGATATGTAGATAGGAAGTTGAATGTAAACAGGGGATCATTCGTAAAATGGATGGACCCCTAGGTAAAGTGATCAGCAGATACACTGGAGATACGCATGTCCTGACCTTGACGCTCTTGTCCAAGGTCACTTCATGTTGGTATACCAGAAGCCTCCAATCATGCTGATCACTTTACCTCTTTACATTCAACTTCATATCTATCACCGTTTGCAAGTAAATCTCAATCAGGCGTGACTTACGCCTCGCCCTGTATATGAGGATTTGGCAGTATTAATACAGTCTGTATTTAGGGAATATATTGAAAATATTGATATTATTACTCAATGGTGGGAGTCTTGTTGTAGCTAGTTTTAAGATGTCATTAAAATTTTAATTTAGTAGAAGTTAGTATCAATTATTTTTTGTGAAAACGGAAACTCGCCTTGTTAATTTATTTCAAATAATTGAAAGAACTGTCATTATCAGGAACAAGAAGTAATAGAAGAATTTAATATTGTATCTTTCTTTTAATGTTTATAACTGAATTTTATTAACTTGATCGTTTAATCGGGAATGATCACGATGACGAATATAGAGCAGGTTTTTTTTTGCTAGTAGTCTGCCTATACAGTATTTGAAATAAAGTTAGTTGTAGTAGTTGCTTGGAAAATATTGGGAAACTAGCTGGACAAATTTAATGGGGATGTGTATATGTATCCTCCATCAATATTGGTCGATTTTTGCCAGTTTTATTGAATTGGGGTTTTGGAAAAGGACAAGCTGTGTTTGTATTTTGCGTCTGTCAAATAGCATATTGCAGTACATTTTTTCTCCCCCAATATTGGTATTTTTAAATTTCCAGTCGATGTACGATAGTGTGTGTTAGGCTTCCAAACTAATGGTTCTTCAAAAGTATTACGGGTTAAACCAAGATGTATAACCTTTTTTATTGCGAAATTTTAATTTAGTGCAGTGCAATTAACATGCGGTTATGGATTGTAGTTTACTACCTGAATAAGAAAAAAATGAATGACAGTTGAGACTGAATATACACGTATATGTATATTTTATGAGATCATAGTGGGCGTGGTTTGTCTTTCATAATGTTTAGTTTCCATGTATTGTGACGTCATGTTCAGATAAGTTAGTTAGAAATGCGTCACTTGGAGTTTTTGAAATATACATTGAAAAATTATGAAATATTTTGTTATTATAGTAGTTATTAGTGTTATTTGCTACCACATAGCGGTTTTATTATAGGTATTAAACCTATTTGTTTCATGATTAGCCACGTGTTTTAAGCCGTAAAATAAAATATTTTTTTAAGGTAAGCCTACTTGTAATTAAAATTTACTTTTCCTGTCAAAGTTCAACTTAAAATTGGTTTAAAGCTAATTAATTACACACTTAATCTGCATTGAATTCAACAATGCATGTTAATATTCAAAATTGACTGAAAAATATATATGAATTTGAAGACTTTTTGGTACAAAAGACTAATTGGTCTTGTGGGAGTTTATTGGTACAGTCGGGTTTCCATAACGCAAACTCCTCTAAATGTTTGAACTTATTTGGCGTGTGCGTCTGTTGCCAAGAGGTAAAAATGTTTCCATAAATAACATTTTGAGTGGATGCGGAAAAAGTTTGTGTGAAATTTTGTAACGAGGTCTTGCACCGGATTTAGAACAGTTTCTAAAGTTAGGAATTCGTCAGGTGCGACGGATTGGCAACACCGACCCTTCGCTTCGGTAAAATGGGTTCACTGTCATGTTGCCAACTTGCATCTCAACTTCTCTTTTCCTTCCTTCAGTTGCGGTTTTTGGCACAGTCGTTTATTATCCTGCCGTGTGCAGCCAATTAAAAGCACCCCGACATCAAGCAGGCCTATCAGGTGTACCTATATTCCAATGTGGAGTTTGGGTATTCTTGCGGCAGACGGCGCTGCAGTCGAACCGTTTTTTTTTCAAAATTGCGATATGCAACACCACATGTGAGGCATAATATTCATCAGTGTGACACCGCTATTTTCACAAGTAGCAGATCGTTATTTTGCCAAGCCTCTGGTAAAAAGGTACAGTAGGCCAAATTTTGTTGCAAATAGTAGTTCACGGATGAAGGGAAATTGCGGAAATGAAATTTCTCTTCCAAATTACTGTTTTAAAGCTGAAACCCGCGGCAAATCTTATCGATTGCTTTAAAAGTTCTCAATAAACATGATCCTGTTTGTTATTCTTTTGAAAGGAAATTTGATTTTTAACGTGGGGAAAATAGCTGACTGTTTATTTGAATTTGTAAAGTTACTTTCATTATATTTTGTCCTTACTTATTTTAGTTTTATTTTTCAACTGATTACAAAATCAATGTTTCTTGTATTGTAACAGTGGTTATAATAGACACTAACACCCAAAATTAATTTATTTTGCTTCAATTGCAAGATAACAACATTTTGTTGGGAATATATAATCGTTTTAGCTTTCAATTTGAAACTATGTACTTAGCTCAACTAATTAATTGTCTGGAAATTATTTCAAATTTTGATTCTTTCTTAGTCTAAAAGATATATTAGTAATTTGTTGGACTTTGAACCAGTAAAATTGGTACAATAAACCAGTGTTTGAGTTTCGAAAATGTATGTGTATCAGGTGGACTTTTGTTTGCACTTTTTGTTATCAGATGAGGCAGATTAAACAAATTGAAACACGTGTGGCCAGCGTACATATTACCATCATACTATGTACTACAAAAATACTAGGTTATTTTGAAATAGTTTTGTAATAAATGAGTCAATATTCAGCAAGATTTACCAGTTGTTTTATTGGAATTATTATTTTCAAAGCAGATATCAATTGCAAGAAGTGTTGCACATTTAATAGATTGTTCAACTTCTTGATTTCTTGTCATGTCCGTTTTCTTTCTGAGAAATTTTCTTATTTTGGACGCATAATGTAGGTTAGTACCAAATTTGAACAATAGGGTGCGTGCTGCTGCTCACCCGAGTCCCTTGTGCTTTATTTAATGGGCGAATCTGCACTCAAAGGCATGCTGACAATCGGTCAGACGTGACATGTATGCTATAAATAAGCCCATGGGAATATGCATTCACTACCTGCTGTTGCTATAATTGACCGCCAGGAGGGCGCCACTGAACTTTTAGTCTGGCGTCAAATTATGAAATTAGAGGTTTCGCTTTACTATGAAAGTTGTCATTTTGGAGAAATGAAACATCCAGTTCGTTGTGTAATTATGTACTTTAATGATAAATACTACGAAGCGTGGATTTGTGAGGAAATTAATGATTTTAATCGCAGAGATTAATGTTTATGGTAATTTGTATTTAGGACCTCTGCATAAGGGGGAAATTAATAAGCCTACTTGATGGCCATAGTCTATTTAAAAAAACGAAACTCGTGTGCACTTAAATGTTTATCATCTGGTGATAGGTACATAAAGTTTCGCTCTGGTGTAGATAATAACGAGAATAATGTGCATGATGTAGAAGGCGGCGAATCGATATTGAAATCGATATTCAAATTGAACATGTGCTTGAGCTTTTTATGGAAAACCGTCTTTTGTTCGTTATCATGCGCTCATAATTGACCAATGTTGTTTAATTTCAATCGACAAACTGGTTGCTAATTAGTTGCGACTTAAGTTTTCTATTAACCATACGTTTTGTATGCATTATTCAGTGGCGCCATCTGTCGTGTCCATTTCGCTCCAGATAGGATAATAATTATTGCACTGGTTTAGCAGGATGAAATTGTTTTGTAAAATAGTAGAATGTAAATTGGTTTTAATCAGGGCAAACTTTAAATTAAGATGACATAAATCTGTTTCTTGATCCTTTCATTTCTATTGGTCTTTTATAATTTCTTTATTTTATAATTTGAGTTTCCAGATGTATACTGTCATATAAATGAATTTTAAGTTTGAATGGGTTGATATTGATAATCTATAGAAGGAACTTTTGAATTTTAGACACACTATAATGACACATAGCGTGTTGCAGGCGCCATTTTGTTTCATAACTGTTTTTTTTTAAATTGTTGATGCCATGTTATATCGATATATATAATTACCATTGGATGATGGGACAATTGTAATTTTGTGACACGCCCTGATTGTATATTAGCTGCCAACACTAACTATGTAGGTGTGTCAATCTCTTTCATGCCCCCAACATTTCCTGTTTTACTTTTCAATATAACAGAGTACCAACAATTGTAACAATTTGACGATATTCACTGATTTTGATTGACATTCTGTGTATATGTATACCGACATTAAAGCTTTCCAATTTATGCCCATAATAATATATAGATGACATGGAAACATTGTGCATTTTTGTGTTTTGGTGGTAATCTTGAAGAAATGCACTTGCTGAATACTCTGATATACACACCATAAGGATTAAGGATTAACATGCAGTTGAAACAAGCTGTCAAAATCAATAGATGTGATACTCTGTAAGATCTGCAGCTCGATTTTGCGTGATGACACAGAGATTAGGCATAGAGTTAGGCTTAAAATACAGTATACACATGGTCGATTTTATAGCCTGGTATTTTGAAAACTGGAAGCTCTTTTTGAGCTTAAATATATTGAGGATATAGTTGGCCTTTCGCTTTAGCAGTTGCTCGTCGCCAGGTGGCGCTGTCGGACAATGAGTTCAGACCCAGTATTGCTTCAAATGTAGATTTGTTAGTGTATTTGTGACATTTTGCGACTGTTTGTAACAGTACCGTAAGGCGAATCTGCAATTTTAGAATCTTGGCCTTGCGCTTTTGCTGCTGTACGTCGCCAGGTGGCGCTGTCGGACAATGAGTTCAGACCCAGTATTGCTTCAAATGTAGATTTGTTAGTGTATTTGTGACATTTTGCGACTGTTTATAACAGCACGTAAGGCGAATCTGCAATTTTGGAATCTTGGCCTTGCGCTTTTGCTGCTGTACGCCGCCAGGTGGCGCTTTCGAAATGCCGCTGCATCAGCTCATTTTAATCTCCCAGGAACGAAGAGCAATAATTTTGCAAGGTTTCATTTCCAATTAAAAGGAATACATTTCACGCATGATTTCAGTGTCTTTATTGAAGCACGTTGCTTTTTTTTTTATGAAGTTTCTATTATTTCGTGATTGTAATTTGATTTTGATTTTTTGAAACAGGTGTATCGCCGAAAAGTGACATGAAAATGTCGGCGAAAGTCGGGAATCAGACGAACAGCACTGATCCGCAGGCGATCAACTCGAGGGTTTTCGTTGGCAATCTGAACACTTACCAAGTGGCCAAAGAAGACGTTGAACGCATGTTTAAGAGATACGGCCGAGTGTTGGCCATTTCGATGCACAAAGGTTACGCCTTCGTCCAGTACACCAATCCTTACGATGCGAGAAACGCGGCGACGGCCGAAGATGGCGCTGTCGTCTGCGGCCAAACACTCGGTAAGCATACATAATCAAAAGTGACCGTTTAATTCTCCCTCGTGCATATGCACCGTCTTTTATATATGTAGTACGTATATTAAGTAAGTAGCCTATGTATGCCATGTGATATGGCTGGGGGAAACCTCATGCATAATGTACTAAGCACTGCAAGAAAGAAGTTTGAATTTGGGGAGGGAAAGGAAAGGAAATCGATGCATGCATGGTTGAGGTTAATGCGTCACGTGACGTCAAAGGGCCAGAGGAGGGCGGACAATTGAATATTCGGTAGGTGATCGATACAGCAAAGGTCCCCAGGTAGTATGCTGCTTTGTGCGTAAGACACGATCTGTCTTAAATCATGGCCGTCTTCAGTTCCCCATTTTAAGATTAACCCCCCTCCCCCCCCCCCCCTCACCCACGCACAAGTCGACTTTCTTCTTTCTAATAACAAGCAGTGTCCACCGGTAGACATTTGGTATTGCACTGGTGCTTATTTATGTACGGGCAAACTATGGGATATGGTTCGATTTGGACGGATGGAGCCAGCCGTGGTGCATATCGATATATCGATATAATTCCACGTGCAGAAATATGCGCTTACGAAGTTCTTCACGAGTTAAACAGGAATAGGAAATTAAATCGGCATGTAACTCGAGGAATTAGATGGAAATTACGTGGGTATAATTTTGGTTGTTGGAGCAAATTTACGTGGAGGCAGTTGTTCGAATTTCCCAATGGAGGCGGCCATCTTTACTCGATCAGTGTTTATGGGGGGAAAACTACTCTTTGTTTTATTGAATTGGAGCTTTTGATAACCTCACCTAACTAACCACTCAAACTGTCGCCTGTAATCGTCGCACTAACATTATTCATAATTTAACTCGGTTCTGTTTGACATCATACACGTCCACGGTGAGTTTTGAGGGGAAGAAGGGCGTGACCTAAAGCGGTACGTATCGATTTTGCGGATCGATATTTCCGGTCGGCGAAATACAAAAGCTCGTTTAGAAGATGCCGCATCCGGGTTTTCTCCGAGTGTCCTTGGCGGGTTTTATATATATAAGTAGTATACTATGCATGCAAAAATGGCCATTTAAAAAGGTGGAAATGGATGGCCGTTGGATTGGTTTGAGGAGCAGCGACGCGCGCGCCGTCTGGTGGCATTTGCTGGCAACTTTGGCGTGCGCCGCATGATTAGTGGTGGGAATTATTCAAGAAGTCATGACGCTTGTATATTTGATTATCAGCCGCAATTGACGCGTGTCACGCGATTAATTCTTAACAAGTGGAAGAGTTACATGTGAGAAAGTGAAAATCGATATTTTATCGATCTGAAATAGAAATAACAGGCTGAAATTTACGGTTTCGGCGTTTGAAATTAAACTCCGCATTTCCAAAGCTGGACATTTCCTAATGTTTATGTATATTTTTGCAGCAAAATATTGAATTTAGCTGAAATAATAATAATTACTCCGAAATTCAAGTCATTTTTGTAACAGCTGTTCATGCTGGGTGGTATTTTTTTTTTTGAAATGTGATTATAGTACCGGTATATACAGTATTGGAAATCAAATTGGACTCTGGCACACTTCCTGCTCAGTTTGTGATGATTATATCGATCATTTCTGCACACAGTGTTTACATTTTGGTCTCTTCCTTTCGCTTTCACTTTATCATCAATGTTTCCTAAACAGCGTTTATCGACTTGAATGCGTAAAACCCGGGTTTTTTCCCCTTTCCCTCCTCCCCTTCCGCCATTCTGGTCCTTGTTTAAGTTTCGTTTTATGTTTTCAAATCAATAACGCAAGTATCGATCGGAAATTGTGTTTTGAAAAGCGTTATTTTGCCATCGCCATCATTTTGATCCAAGGGTGTAAATAAATAGAAGACTTGTGTTTTTTTATTGCTGGCCCTAGAGGCGAGATGATCACTGTTCAGTTTGGTCGTATTTCCGCACGGGGGCGCTGCAACAAAACGAAATAGCATTTCTATTATAAAGATCAGTTTTCAACGACTTCTCTTTTACACTTGTGTGAACAAGAGTGTCATTTTTTTTTCTTTTTTGATATCTTCCCCCCTTTTTTTTACTCCCCTGTTCTTATCTTTTCTTTTATTTCTTCCTTGAAACGAGGGCTATTTTTTGAGACCGGTGTTGCCGAGAAATGTTGGAATTTTGCCCGTTTTTCCGGAAATAGAATTTGGGAACAGATGCGGAACAACGTCTACTTGCTTTTTTGGCATATATATGTGTTGTTTGTTTCTTTTTTTTCCCTTTCCTCCTTTATGGTAAACTGAGAAACATTTCTAGTTCAGCGACAAACAAGGTTTTTTGGCAACAGTTACTTTTACAGTTATGTTTGGTTTGTTTTGATTGGACTTGAAAAGTAATTAGTTTGTGTGTGTGTGTGAGTCACTGAAGAGGGAAACTAAAAAAAAATCCAGAACCGGAAATGTATTTTTGAAACGACACATTATTTTCCAACTTTGTGGCCCCATTTTCAAAAATGTTACCTTGTTTTTAAATTATGTAAAGCATGCGCACCTGGTTTATATTTTTATTTAAGATCTCATTCGGTGGTTAAGTTGACAGTTAAATTAATTCGTGCAGAAATGTGTAAAAGTAATTTTCAATTTCTGATATTGTGAATATAATTTACAGGACTTCCAAAACCTTATGTAATAATGGATTTCAATTTGTCCTTGATGTAGTGCGCTGCATTTTGCGATAAAATTGATGAATTGCAACCATAATGTATCGAGATCGACTTGATTTCAGCTAATATTTCAATTTTAAGAGATTTCTTATTTACTTTTCTTTCATTTTTTTCCCTATAGGTACATAACGAATTTTTTTATTTTTCCCGAGTGAAGTAATCTTTTTTTGTTTTGCTGGTGAAAAAGATCGATAATACAACTGCGGATGTCATATATTTCAACTGCATTTTTCTTTATGAAGTTTTCTACTTTTCACAAAAATAAAAAATAATTTTTAAATGGAATGTTTAAAGATTGATGGGGAAAAAAAACTTTTAGAATAAGGATATTGTAACATTACAATTGAGGGGAGAGACAATGCTTATAACCCTGGGACGTATATAGGTAGAATTCCTCTGCCTCTGGTGGCTAAAATTGGAAACACACTCAACTTAATTTACGACATTCATTTGCATGCAAACGTGATTAAGTTACGGCTAAATTTGGAAATTTCACTGAATTTGTTCGTTCCTTTTTTAGTAACTTCTTAATCTTAAGTAAATGGCACAATTAAGATTACCTGGGATTTAAATAAGAATAATGTTCAAAGTGTATAATAATTGAGCAAGTTTCCCGTGAAAATGTGAATCTTTCTCGGGAAAAGCAGGAAAATGCGGAGGGGCGCATCCGTCACTTGGAACAGCGACTGTCAGCAATCGAAGTTGAATTCCAACCTGCAAAATCATACTGATGAAGAGACATTGGTTTTCGAAGTCTTGCTGTTGAATGTGACGGACGCGCCCCCTTTTATTTTAATGAAACACTTGTAATTGCTCAGAGCTAATCTTGGGCACTTTGGGAGCGCCATCTGGCATCGGT
>WWPM01024703.1:36234-77041 GCA_023279145.1 Glomeris maerens | reverse complement strand
TGAATACAAGAACGCAACAATGGTGATGGTTATATGCACAAGTTTCACGTATACAGTCATCATATAATAGCACCAATATATACATACTTCAAGGTGGATTTTGAGCGCACTCAAAGGGGCATCCATCTTGATAGGCACAACACCATCTTGCGGAAGTGATTCGATTCGCATGAAATCCTGGTATTGTGTGCTGTTACCGGAAGTGACCACAACAGAACTGACTATGATGGTCGCCTTGGAGAGCTTTTGCGCTGACACAGCAGCAGTGATATTATGTGACACCACCACCTGAAACACTTCAAAATCTAGTTCTATGTCCAACTTGACATCCAATCCTTTGAAAAACCAACACTGTCACTATAATATAGCCTCACATGTGTTCTGAATACGAATCCTGGCTTGAAAACATGAGGACTCTGTTCCAGGAATCTCATGGAAACTCGGCTATCAAGCACTAACGTTGCAGAATAACCGGTGAGACTCATGCTCAAAAGGGCATCAACAACATCCAATTGAACTCTCAAACTCCATCCACCGAAATTGAAAAACTCTTGTTGTAATTGTGGCAAATCGAAAGAAAATGCTTGTGATCCGGTAAACTACAAAAAGTCATAATTTCAAAACAGAAACTTTCATTAGTAAATGAAAATTGGTTATGTAATCTACAAAAAACATTAGATCTATCCATCTATCCAAGCTAGGCAATATCTATCAAGGTTATATAGGTATAACAATGTACATGTACTGAGCGTCTTATTTTTTCAAGTGGATCCAAAAAATGGTCTCAAAAAGCAGGTCTTATCTTTTACCTAACTAAAAATTAATTGCGTTTTATTTGAAAACAAAATGACTTTTTATTGGAATTACGTATAGGAAAAATGAGCGAAAATGTTCCAATAAATGGAGCTGTAGAATGATAAATTTTATCACCGGGAGAAGCAAAATATTGCATATCCAGTTGTAATTTTTGCATTGAAATGTCAATAAAAGTCACGACTATAAACCTATTTGTATATACAGTACCTACTTACACAGGCATATTTTTTATGCATTTACAAGCAAAAACAGGATAGAAAAAGAATCGACCAACTGCACAGGGCACTTGGGCAATTGTCCAGTTCACAAAAACTCTTTTATTATTTACTTGTGTGTACTAACAACGTGTGAACTGGCAACACCTCGTAAAGTGCGTCGTTAAATTCCTCCTATTGATAATGGACAATGAGTATTTCACCGAAAACTACTGTTTGATTTACAACAGACATGTTGAATGTTATATATGGCAAAACATTGACAAAAGAAGTATTGTTGTTTATAAGCAACAGATGTCGGTTATTTGGGCGCCATTATACAAGTCATTTGGTATATAAAAATCAATCTGACTGGCACAATGGTGGCCAAAAAAAACAACTTCAAAACATGAAAACTATTTCATAAAAGTCTGTGACCTCGTTCGCATTATTAAAAAATACATATTGCTAAATATTCAATTCCTAAGCTTGCTGTGAGTAGCGCCACCTACTGGATTTATAACATTTCCCCATACATAATATACAGAACTTTGTATGATAGGCAAATTAGATAAATTGAAGAAATGGGATAATATTGAACACTCGTGCAACAAAGTGAAATGTAATATGTACTGACCGGAATATCTGCAATTGTTCTGAGCAGAACAACACCATTAGCACCATCGGCAAGGTGTTGGAAGTTGTTGAAGGTACGTGTATGCGTATAGAGTCCAGGTGGTTCCGCCCATAATGTAATGGTAGCATTTCCAATGACCCCAGTGTTTGACATGTAGATGGCGATGGCTGTACCACTCACTTCAGGTTCATCGTCCATTAGATACTCTGGCAAGGACACGTAGATGACCGCCTTCGGCACATGGAACCTTTCTACCAGAAATCCTTTCTCTTCAACTTGGCTGAAGGCATCTACTTGAACTGTCCACCATCCAACAGCAGAATATTCTGGCAGTAGATATTCCACTGAACCAACTCCTGCATATTCCATATCAAAAAAAACATTGCATTACATAATAAAGCCTCAAAACATTCCATGCATATTGCAACACCCAATTAGGATTTTTAGCATTTTTCCAATGGGATGCATAAATGAAACCAGTTTGCAAATTAGCTTATTCGAAATTCAATTTTCATTCTGCAAAATTCTGCCACCATTATCATGTAAACATATTTATGCAATGCCAATGACAGGGTTGGCCACTGAATTTACATATGCAATTACTCTTACGCTTTTGTCAGCATTATTGCTCAAAGCCTCAAACTTGAACTTTGCAGTTTTTAATTAAATTACAGTCGACAACGTTTCGGATTTGTAAACTAAGAAGTGGCCAAGCTGCTATAGCCCTTTATCATATTATCAAATAATCTCTTTTGGCTAGCTTATGTATTCTGCAATAATAAGCGTACCTTTTTCAAAACTGATGTTAATTTCTTTAATTTCTATTTGTCCTCTCAATAATATTAAATAAACATATAGTTTCCATTGTTTTCCATATCATGTGTGGCACAAAGTGACAGCAAGTAATATTCCCAAAATACAATATAATTAGCCTACATATTCATTACATAATATTATATTGTACTAATAAACATTGTCTTTATAAAAAGTCGTTTCAAAACTCACCAAGTATTAGTTGAACAGCTGGAGAGCCAGTCATGATATACCGATTTGGGTCCTTTTGAGAAATAGTATGCAAAAAATGTTAAATGTTTTAGGGCTCATAACTTGTTACATAGAATAGTATTTTGTTTTTCATGGGAAAAAGTTACCAAAATATTGACGTTTACTGCGCCTCCAAATGGTTTCATATCACTTGTGAGAATGATAACTCGGACCTTCACTGATCGCATTCAAATCAATCAAAATGGAGGACTTATTGGGTTTCTAATTGCCAGTAATATGCTAAATCAATCTGTACGGGCTTACCTATTTGATTAGCATTGTAAACAGGGCGATTGGTGTGAATAATGATGGTAACATAACGGCCATAGAAAGTAAGTGGTGCCTGGTATCGAAAGGGTGTGTGCAAAAGTCGGTTCGATGTCCCCTCCAGAAGCAATTCATAATTGCCATCCACGTTCGTACGAGGAATCTGGACCCAATTAAAAAAACACACACAAGTAAAAAAAAACACGTTTTCACGTGCCTTGCAATTACAAAATCATAGCTGGTGTATTTAATGTCCATCTTTTATCCGATTAGCGGTTTAGTGTTCGCTTTGATTTACATACTTTTGATTTATAGTTTGGCTGAGAAAATTGCAGTAATTGAGATAACAGGCAAAAAAATGGCTGCCATGTAAAGTGTTAGAAAGGGTTAAAAGAATCTTCTAGATGAGGCCACATTATACAATCTTAAATCACAATGAAATTGCCCAACTTGAAAGGCTAATATGCAACATGCATGAAGTGTATAAAAAAATGTAAAAAAGAAAGAAAATAACTAAAAACAACATGACTTTTTTCAATTTCTATTTCCTTGACATTGAATTGAGTTACTACTTATTTCAATTGGTGACACTAGAGGGCGTATTAAAAAACTACAAATATTGGATTCAAGCTGACATATAACCCACATGAGTTGTTTTGTCTTACGTGACAATACATTCACATTCTTTCTGTTTCCCATTCACACAAGTATTTACATATTTTATTCATAAAATCATTTGTTTGCAATAAATAACGTCAGAGCTATTGTGTCACGTTTGTGCTGCATTTTTACAAGGCATATATATTTTTGGACAGACAGAGAACTTCAAATATAAAGCACACTTTCAAGGTAAAAAAAAGTCGTCTTTCGTGTGCAAAGAAAATCAATTTACTAGCTATGCAATTTGCTTAAAGGTGTACCAATACCACAGAAACACGATGTGGCTGTTGAACCTTTCTACTGAACCCAGACAATGAAGTGATTTTTTTTATTTTTATATACGATCCTTCAAACAAAAGAGGAAAATTGGGAAATGTTGCATGTTATGTAGGCCTTCTTGTCACGCACATACCCTGCATAGCATGTAATCACTTGATGGACATTTATGTCTCGATTTCTAAAATGTAATGTAGTAAGAATCATAAAGCCGTAATCTGAAATTGCAGATCTTCAGATTCAGAAAACATGCAGTTATTAAGTCATTATTTTGATTGTGCCCAAAAAAACATACACTGTGTAAAATCCTTCAGTTTTCATACTGAATCACGAGAAAATTGTCATTCATGTTTTTTAATTATAAAATAATATTTGCTATTTATATTATATATTCCGTCAATAAATTTATTTCAGTTAAAATCTGACAAACTGAGTTAATTATAACTTTTAAAACTTCAGCTGTAAGCCAACCATAAATTACTATAAAATGTAATGCCTATATCCTCAGATACATTAGGGCTACTTTGGTAACAGTGTGACATTTTATCAGGTTTTGTTTTTCAAAATCCTAACATATGAATGTTATAAGTTTACTACGCATTTAATCTTCATGTCAGTTTGCAACTTGTAAACTTCAGAATTTAATATAACATGAATATAAATATTAAGAAAAAGTAAAACACTAAAAATTTTCTTGAATAACAATCTGATTTTTCAAAACAATATCTATTTTCAAGGACCATTAGACATGTTTAAAAGCCTGTCATCTTTTTTTCGCATTTTGCTTAAAAAAACTGTTATGTCAAATACAAATTGTAAATGACAATATTAATGTAGGATTTCCCTTCATTCATTCCGATATTATCACTGTTTTTTGTTAATGTCGAATTTATTTCGATATGTATCATTATACAGTAAGTCACGCCTTACTTGTAATTGTAATGTTGTTGTGTGACATGGCAATGCAACAATTGACGCCTGCGCCAGTTGCCCACCGTCTCTGGTGACAGACGCATGGACTAAAGTGTCATCAGGGGGCGTGGCTTCACTACACTCAACTGCAGGAATAGTGATGGCCATTCTGTACGTCATACCTGGGCGAACAATTTTTGGCGCGACGATCAAATGTGTCCTGTAAGAATCATAATAAAAGCATGGATTCGACCGTTTTTATAGTCTATATTTACGTTGAGGCAGAACATTTTCGACGATAAAAACTCGCAAAATGCCACATCCGGTTGCAACGTACCGGAAATGGGACTACAAAAATTACACTACTAATTTCACTAGCACATCACTTATTGAGGGGGGAATACAACTGTCCTAAATTTGTACTTATTTCCCATACAAGACAAAATTTCACGCTGTCAATCACATTCATGGTACAGTGATGACGTCATCCGGCTCCAAATTCAAAAACATTCGACAATCAACTGACAAACAAGATGGCGCCGAAATCGCATTGTCATGCAAATACATCACGTCTAAATGTGCATAATAGGAGCATGGCAGAACAGCTGAAATATGTGTTGTTGAAAAATGCATCGTCATTCATCATTTGTTACATTATTATTTTTGTAAGAAATGGCTGCTGCAAATCCGGTCACTGATCTCATAACATCATAACACTGCATTATTATTTTCACACTCAAAACCAAAAACAATACAACACAACAAATGTGTAATTCCAACTTCACATAAACGTCAGAATAGTTGAGTGTCTTTGAACAAATTTTAAGTACTATAGTAAGTTTTACAACGAATTTGTAGAAATTAATTTGTTTCATGTATTCTTAAAGTGCATTTTGATATATTACATAAATTATTACAAGATGAATTGCTATATTTAAACTTTGCAGACTGGGTTTGCAAATTACCTGAAGCTATACAAAAAAATCTTGCGACTGAATTTCGTAGAATTTGGTCTTTGTATTCCAAGAAGTAAACACATGTAGGTCTACACCACCTACAGTTCGTTCGTGAAATTTAAATTAGGCGGACACATTTTGTATTTTAATTTCGATATTTCCGTCTTTTTCTAACCGATTTTCACAACATTGCAACGCCTGAATATGTTAAATCCGCTCATTCAGTGGCATTTTGCCAGTTTTAAGTCATATATACAGGGTGTCTAAAGATAAAGTTTTAATAAAAATCAATTTGTGGAAAATACATTAGTCAAATATTTACACAATTTACTATGAATAATATACATAAAATTTTACATTTGCATTTGAAATAAGTAGAATAGTCCTATATTAAGTTTAGAAGTCATCATCATAATGCATGCATTTAAATAGATTAAAATTAAATTTCAAAGAGATTCTGTACGTTTTCCTTCAACGGCAATTCTAAACCAGATTGCTCTATAAACGAACACAATCAAGTTTCCATGCATAACAAATTAATTAAAAAAACAAGGAAACTTCCTGCTTGAATCTTTGACACATGGCTTCCTATAACCATTCAGTTTGAAATATTAAAACCACTCTATACCTTGAATGCTGGACATGAAAAGTCGCCGTTTGTTTTCCTGTCACATGGCATAAGTTATAAATAAACTCTGCAGTCGTGTGAATAAGAAAAAAGTAAGACAATCAAGAAATCGTATTCGTTATGAATTATACGAACAAAACCCTTTTGTTCCCGCGACAATGAAGAAATTCAGAATGACACATAATATTGAATTGGCAAACTTGTCTGTTGAAAGCCGAAACTTGCGAAACTCCATTCTGTCGCATGAACAGATATTCAAATTTCTAACTAAATGTGCTCCTGCGTATTTTCATATACACTATATATACTCATTAATATACTCAGCTACCCAGAAATGAAGACTTGTAATTTTAAATGATTGCAGTACAGGCCTAAGTCATGAATAACTCGAGCAATTCATTAAGTGTCTCAAATTAACTAAAAAAAAATGTGCAATGTTTGTAAATTGCATTCATTTATTGCAACCAAGTTATTTTCAAATGAAAAAGTAACAGTGCTATTTGGACAAATCTGTTTGAAACAATAGGCTATATTTTAAATTCTTAAGGTCTTTCTTAATTGGCGTTGTTAGTGTAAAAGATATTGGGCGTTTTCGGCAATTCATACTGTCTGTCTGGGTCGTCAGAGTGTGTGACGTCATCTCTGATCCCTTCTCTGAGCGTGTCTGGCACCCAATTTATCCGGTTGCCGAACACAAATATCTGTTTTTCGGCTGGAATATTCAAAATGGCGGATTACTCATCATGCAGTTGTGATGGCATGTTGTCACAAACAACTTTCCCCTTTCTTCAATTCTAGTTTTTAAATATAACTACGTAGTTAAATGGATCAAATTTGACTACTACACTTGATTCAACAATTTTTATGTACCTTTATTCAATTTGTGCATCCCTAATTCGGTCAAATGGCCCGAAAATCGCGACCCTTTATATTCGACCGAACATTCCATGCGGGCCGCCATCTTTTTGTCTGAGTGAGCCAGGCAACAATTTCTGTCTGACACGGCAGTCTGAGAAAATGACGTCACTCCTCAGACATTTGATTTGCCGAACGAAAAACCTGTTTTGATCTCTGAGGCCCACATGCATTGCCGAACAATTTCTCTGGCCAAAGCTCAAGATATCTGGCGACAATATGAATTCCCGAAAACGCCCATTGTATAGGTGCACAGAAATGTTGTATAATTTCATTTATTCCAACATTTATTTCAATTTAACAAAATACATTTCAACAAATTTTAGGCTTACGTTGTAGGAAAAAGTCTGTATTTGGTTTCAAAACAAGTTAATTCACTTGCTGCAACTTTAATTTCTAGTAGATTTGTTTTCATATTTTCTTATAAATAAAACCATATTTCAGTGTCTGTTATACACGTTTTTCATGCATGTATTCTCATCATAGTAAATTATATGCACATGATTGCCAGTGGATCAAAATTCACAAAAAAAGTAAATAAATAAAAATACAGGCAAGCGGACCGGTTGCTTGAAAAATTGTTGGGCCTGAGGTTGTGAATAACCTTTGGGAAGGTAAAAAAAAATTCCTCCATCTCCTTGCAGCAAACAAAAGAAAAGAACTTACGGTCGTTGATTTTGCAGATGTCTTTGTGAGTCTATAGCCGTCCACGTCACACATGACGTCATCAATACGCCCCAAACAAACCTGTTCGATACGAAATCAATTATCAACAAATAAAAACACATTATCCTCAATCGAAGCCAATAACGATCAACAGCATCAACTAACTAGCAACTGAAGATGAGAGTCAAATGCAAGTTCGCTTTCCCTGGATGCATACAAGTAATGAGGCAAAATCGCATGTTTTCCAGATTACATTTTCCTATTAAAACTTCCTTTAATTATAATAAATATAATCTTGAAATACAACAAATCGTAAGTATAATGAAATACTGAAACACACGCAGTTGTAATGCGAGGAATAATTGAATTTTAAACCAGTTTTATTTGCACAAATATAAATCAGATTTTTATCTGAAAAACTGCACATACATATTCCCGTTAAATACGGTTTATTCGTTTACCTTATAGAATAAAGCAGGTTTTAACATCTTTTTCCAGTTATTTATGCAAAATACAGGCAAGACGACACATTCTAGCAATTTATGAGAAGAACTTTATTGTTTATACAGTATGGACAACATAACTTGTTTCAAAATATTTTGCTTGAAATAACTTAAAATTTGGAATATTTATTTGGAACGGCAATTGTTACGCATTACAATATGTCATACATCATTTTGTAATAATTTTCCGATTACAAATCTTGCTGCTTGATATTTTGTCAACGTAATCAAAGCAATTTACAAGTTTATATATTTCTGAAAAAAGAAATTATGCTCGCCCATCATATAAATTAGGTAATCAATCCTTTATAGCAACAGGTTAATCAACTAAATTGCGCAATCAAAAGTTAAACACGTGCAAAAGTTTGATATTTCAGTAACAAAGAAAATGTAAATTTCGTACAGTATATGGAAGTCGTTGTACTAGAGTGCTTTATAATTTCAAAAGGCGGTGTCAAAATTGTTCCAGCAACCGCATTCAATTTGCATACTGCATAACAATGTTCAAGAATGTGTTTCAACGAAATAAGAAAAAGGATGGAGTAAGAAATGATGGAGAAAAAAAATTGCATTTACCTGGAAAATGAACTTAATCGCCAAGAAATATTTGTTGCCATCTTTAGGCCAATATTTCGAAAAATGTGATGCGATCGATAATTAATTTCTTGATGCACACTGTATATTGGTTATATAGTGTTGTCAGCTCACAACTGGGAGTAATGTCAGTTCGGTGGGCGATAGAAGATTATTCTGAGAGAGCAGACGATCGCACGGGAACTGAACGCTACCGGCGCCATCACGTGACTACGTGACGTCACATCTCATTTGCGTACAAACTGCGCCAGCCCAGCATCCACTATTTCGTAATCAACAGTACTAAAGTACAATAAGCTTCACTTGAAAGAAAGCTATTCCCACCACATCACTTTGGAATTTGTAAATCACGTTTTTATTTCAATGGTTTTTATCATTTCTCACGTGCGTCAAACAAAAATGGCGCTCTAAAATCGCAGCGAATAAAGAATAGATCTATCGATCCGCGCGCCACCTGGTGTCCATTGTAAGCAACAATTCGCGGTGCGAAGTTCTGCGAAATCAGTTCAACTTTGGTTAACTTCTGTAATTATAGGCTACATGTTGTATCAGAAGTAGTAGTGACTTGGACTCGAGACGCTTTCGTGGCAATTTAGTGTATTAAGCAAGAAAATTTGCATTTTGGAGACTTGAAAAACAAGTTATTTATATACAGGGTGCCTCTAAATTTCATGGTTACCAATACTGACAGGGTATCTTCCCTGCATGAAAACAAGACAAAGTTCCTTTTAACCCATGTCCCCAAACGCTTAGGTTTTTAAGTAGGACCAAGAGGACCTATACATAAAATGTGGCATCCATAATTCATGCTCCCCGCATCTTTCCATTGATCATTCATTATGCGTTCCTACTAAAGAGATGGGGAGCATGAATTATGGATGTAACATTTTATGTAGGTCTTGTTTTCATGCAGGGAAGATACCCTGTCAGTATTGACCATGAATTTAGAGACACCCTGTTTCAAGGGGAACAAAAGTACATCCCTATCTGTCAATTATACATATTACAATTTAATTTCTGACAGGTAATGATTAGCAAAATTAAGATTTCTTTAGAATAAATATGCCTACATATAAAATAAAATATACATTTTGTTAAATAAAATTGCAAATTTTCAATTTATGAGTACATTACAAAAGCAATATTATTAAACAAATTGCTGGGTATAAAACTACTTTTATTTCCTATGTATACAGGTACATAAATTTTTTCGTATTTTAAAATTCTTTCTAACTACTTGTAGAACACATTGTGTTATAGTATGTTATTAGTTGACGGACGTGTTCCCATGTTACAAAAAATCCTGAGCAAATTGCAAAAACAGAGAAAAAGGGTTAGGTATATGTAATCTGTAAGAGGCTTTCATTTCATGAATATTTAATGAATAGTAATTTAAACAATTTTCCTTTTTTGTATGATTTTAAGGATGTGGTTTTACAAAAAGGGGTGTAACAAATTTTGTTTTGCTGTCCATCAACTTGAATTTGTTTTTAGCTTTGGTACATGAAGCATCACGCACGTTGCCAACCAATGAACAAATTGATGCAGATTCAGGTGTAAAAAGACCTTTAATTATGTGAAATTTGGTCTGTTTCTTTATCTTGCTAGAGAGGTTATGAAAGAATTTCACAACTGGCTTCGTGATTTAAACCATATGTAATTAGTTGCGAGAGGTATAACATTTACCAAATTTGTAATATACTTTAAGAAAAAGCAAACAATTGCACTAAAACAAGATGTCCACCAATCACAAAGCAGTAACATGATAAAACATTGCTGTTTTTTTTTCTTATATTTGCATTCACAATGGCAAGTCAGTGGTTACTAGAAAAATTTCTAAACCAGTTTCTCAAACTTTGGGTGATATAAGTTTGAAAACCGGTAGATCTAACATGCGAGTTTACTTATGTTTGAACTAAGTTCATATTTCTTTCTTGACACTTGAACAAAGTAACTTCCTATGCATAATTTATACTGCCCTAAGGGAAATGATCAAGTTGTAAGAAATACACCAAAAAATCACTGCACCAAACCAGGCATGAAATAAAACCCCTGAATGCACTGAACTTCTTTTTTTCAAAACTTTCTGTCCGTCAACTTAGTTTGCAATTCATTAATTGGTTAAAAATGTCCGTTCACCCATTTGTAAACTATGCAAATAAGTTGTAGTTTACATATAATAAAGTGAGCTGTGAATAGGTCTACTATATGCAAACAATTATAAGTGTGTTGTAGTTTATTTGGGAAAAAATTTGGATTTATAACTTCAAACACAATTCCAAATAAATTAGACGAAAACAACACAATCTCCATGCATTTACAAGTGCAATGGCTATTTCTAAATATCCGACAACAAAATTCCCAACAATTTCAAAATATATAGGCAGTGTAAAATTTGCCAAACTATTACAATCAATATAAAAACATAAGAATTATTCACAAGCTCAGGAAATTATGAATTTCACAGCAAAACTTGATTGATATTACATAGCTATTTGCCAACCTACAATGATTAGGAATAAGGAAATCCTGAAGCTAATATAAGATGTAGCCCAGGCAATATATAATGTTAATTTAATTTTAAATCATCCAATTAAAAATTACAATTCAAAGAAATTATGTTCACATTTCCTGGGCTTAACAAAGCAGTTATACTGACAGCAATTTACATGTATCCTGTATGAGTGCATATTTGACAGGTGCGAAACGGAAAATTGGGAATTCTGCCATATCTCCGTTCAACAAATGTTGATGCGTTTTAAAAACTGTCCACTGAGAGGAAAAAGGATACAGTTCATTTGCAGGTAGCCATCGTCATTGTTCCCAGACCATTCCATTAATCCAGTTTACAAAATCAGATAAATATGCAATGCAAAACTAAGTTAGCACAATATTGCAGAGTTAATAACTCAGGTTTTAGAAACAAAATTTATCAAGAACATATTCATGATTAGTAAGGAATTTACAAAACCCTGTGAATAACATTTATCTGAAAATATGCATTAGTCAAAGTTAATGAAACATTAACAACAACAACAGATAAACAAACAAAAACACCTTAACAATCATATTTCTATTCGGAATCCTTTCAGTAGGGGTTATTAGTTACGAGGTGGATAAGCTATGAAGGGTTCTACCGTATTCCCAAAAAAATGTCAAAAACAATTTAGTATTTCCCAATAAATATTACGAGAATTTATTGCGATTTCTTCTTCTTTCCGTTGGATTCACTCTCAAATGTTTCGCCAAATTCGTTCATCCTTGTTTTATCAACCGGGTATAACCTACAAATTATCGAACCGTGTTATAGATTACAAAAGCAACTCTATAAATGTCAACGGACAAACAGAGCAATAGCTTACCATCTCTGGTATAAATAAATCAAAAATATAAAATCATCCCTAAAGCATGCTACTCTATGCGCCGTCGGCATCGTGATTATAAATGCAAAGATGTCATCGATGAACGTATTAAAGGCCTAAACATGAAAATCCGTTACAATTCACCATAAAACCCATGTACACAACTGGTTTAAAAGCAACTTACTTTATACATAAATGCTCTCCATGGTAAATGTGCTACAGATTTCAATTTGTAATTAACAAATAATTGTGGCAACATGAAAAGAAAGCCAAATACGTAAACACCTGAAATTAAGCAAATTCGTAGAATTTAGATTTTGCAAATCAACACATGAATTCATAAATAATCCTTACCATTGACAAGACTTTGAATACACCACGAATACCAGCTGCAAAAAAACAAAATATTAATTTCAAGTTGATGAATAATAGGCATTCAAATGTATTCAATGTAATTACGCACCTTCGATGTGGCGTGTATAATAATGAATAAACTGCGCCACCCAAACACAATGGGTATAACAAATAACTTAAATATTTCATACTCTGTTGGACAAAATAAAAACAAAAACCAAAAGTAATTATTTTACATTGCATTTACATGGTACACTTTTTGTGATCATCCATTTAAAGGTAAACTTCAAATTTGATAAAACTTTATACATAGCCAATAACTCAGAAAAAAACATTAATTTTGAATTACCCACTAGTAGTGATCACTAGAAGTGCACAAATTAAATCTATATCCGCTAATGCACAATTTGGCAAGCCTAACTCGCAAAACTATTTTAACACTGCATTATCGTGTCTGAATAAATATTTAGAATCCTGGTATAACATTAAAATAATAAACTCGTCATTGTTGCCGCACTTGTGACTGATATCACATTTGTAAATGTGGATTACAATAAACTTACTTGAGCATCATATTCCTCGGTTTTCTTTTCTTCCGCGCTCAACTCGCCAAACTGGTAAATATGCGTAAGATATAGACGACATTAAAATCCGATAAACTGGCACAAGAAAATGCATCAGTCACCTTCAGCAGATAAAACCATCTTGTTTTTCTCACGCTGACTTTCAACACTTTTGCCATCTTCCAAACCTGGAATAACAGTTTAAAATTTAAAATGGCAAATATATTATAGTGGCAATAGGCCTATATGTGTTTTATTGATTTTCGTGGAAACTTACTTCTATTAAAGTCCCAATGCCAGCTGGGATTAAGACGATCATGCTTGTCTTTTCATCGGCCAGGTACACGAAGATGACCGCGTGACTGAAGCATCGCCATATCACGCTCCGAGTCGATGTCCCCACCAAATTCTTCTTCCGCCTCCAGAAAATTATGTCATTTTTGAATGCCAGGAAATCAAAAAGCAACTGCAAATATTGTTTCAAATTCAGCAACATCCGCTGAAACATACACACTGGGATATAGAGCATATAAATTGACATACGTGGAAAGCCGCCACAATGAAAGTGGCGCATAAAAGGTACAAGTTGGTGTCGAGGAATATTCCTTTCACTTCATCCGTGTCCTTTTCAGTAAACCCTATATTAAACAAACGAAATATTTAATGTAATTTAGTGCAAATTTATTCCCTATCAATTTTAACTGTACAAACTAACCAAGTGTTGTCATAGTTTGCATTGCACTGTGGAATTGCATTTGAAGACGCAACCTTCCGTACGAGATGGGATTATATGTGATGGACAACTCCATCTGGGAACTGTTCTTGTTGATAGGCTTAATATCGAAATTAAACAAAACTTAAAAACACCAGCTTTAAATTAAATTGCAAAAAATATAAAACAGACTGCCAACTTTAAGATCAGCTACACGACTCTGCAACGTGTCAATGTACAGCATTGGTAGGTATTCTTTCTTCGGAGAAAGCCTGCAAACAAATTTTCAAATGTAAAATATGTGGTCCATGTATTTTGATAACATAACTGAAAATTTGGTTACCTCATGAAGTGGGCCAATTCTCGAGGTACACTGTTCAAGGGAAACGATATTAATTCTTCCATCACTGATAGAAGTAATTTCTGGCGCCAATGAGCGACGGGAAGTTGGCTTAATTTCTTGTCTTTCTCGGTCTGAAAACGGCCACCCTTATCATGCATGTCATTTATTTTAATGCTAATTTGGCATTGCAATATTAATCTTCTGTCTCACACTGGTGCCATCTTTAGAGTTGCCGAGTAAAGAAAAGGTTTCCGCTTGGGGAACCATATACACCGTAAGGGCCGCGGTCGAATAAGACACGTAAGGGCTACTAAGGAAATGGGCCGCTGAGGTAGAACCGTGTTGGCTGAATTTGGGCCCAATAAACGCATGAACATATAGTGTTCCGTTCAACCGAGTTGATCGTGGAAGTGTTGCGTTCACATTGCTAGATTAATGGAGAAAAATATCATGTTTATTATGGCAAAACAACAATAATTAATATATTTTGATATTAATAAATAAATATGGTACTTGCAGTGAATTCATTTATTCAAAACCAAGTTCAACATGTTTAAATAAATGATTTCATACACATGCAATTAATGAATGAGCCTTTTCTGGTGAAATTCTAAGTTTAATAAATTTCATTTGTAGAAATAAATTAATATACCCACACTTGAATTGTCTTCTTATAGTCAAATTGCTCACTCTGCCACAGTGGTGAAAGGTCACTGTCTGAGTGCACTTCACTTTTAGTTGAAATATACAAAGCAAGCTGCAGAAAAATATACAAAAATCAGAATTACTTCATAATTAAATTAAGAAATAAATTTCAATTATGCAATTTGTATTACCACTAGTTGAGGATTGCTTTTAAGAAATGGAGCTGCACATTTGTTTGGCTGTGTGCATGTTGGAGGTGAAAACAACTGGTATATGGTCCAAATTGAGTTACCAACATAAGCCAGAAAGATGATAGAAATTATCGTTGCAAACGATGGCATCCTTGATTCTTAAATTATTTTTCGTTGCATACTTAATCTGAAAATAAATATATTAATTGAAAAATTATTTCTCACAATTAAATTCTACAATTGATTGTAACGACGAGTGCAAAAAGTGCAGCCTTTTAAACCATAATTTACTACATTGCTTATTGCTAAACACTAAATCGACTTTTCAAAATTCTCCTCAGCATAGTTGCAACGTCAGTCATTCGCAATTCGTAATCACATGGCCCATGTATTTACAACGAAGCTTGAAATAAAGTATTGCTTAGAAATTAAAGTCATGCAATGTTGTATTGCGCAGATGTAAACCAAAACTGAAAGAACCTCTTTTCAATTACATATTTACTATATTAAAATTTTCAGCGATCGTACATCATCAAATTGTTTTATTTATACAAATTTTAAATGAATAAAACACCGCAACAATTGATTGACAACGCATTTTTACCGGTGCTAACGTGTTGTTGACTGAATGGCGATAATAATGTATCCAAACTGCGCAAAAATAGTACATTGTCATAGCTACACAATTAACAAATATAACCATGCAAAAAATAATAGTTTGAATTTATGGAAAATATCGTACATTCTCTGACATATAATAGATAGTGGCTTACAAGTTAAAACTGTATTAAAAGACGGGAAAAGCACTGATAAAATACTGTATTGTGAGAAATTCGCTATCACGCAAATATATAATCTTTTTTTTTACAAATTGGTAGCCATGCTGTTTCCCCGCTTATGTCGATTTTTCGCTAGCAAACATTTATTTCCAAGACAACAAAATACTATTCGAGTAAACACTTTGATTATTGACTAAATTTTGCAAATGGAAAATAACGAATTAATAAGCTAAATAAAATTGCGCAATTCCAGTGTTTCAGAACGAATATGGCGTATTTTCTGGACGACAAACCTAAACCGCCTCCAGAATTTACATCATGGCCAGGCAAAGAATTCACAACTTCCTGGCAGATAAAAGAAAAAGGCACTATTTATGACAAGAAACCGTTCAAGATTAAATGTGTGAAGGGCAAAAAGTACATGTGGTGTGCGTGTGGATTGAGCAAAACACAGGCAAGAATATTAAATATTGCACAATAAATTAATTTTATATTGAATTACCCATATGGGAATTATAATCCATAATTTTATTCCTAATCCGTAGCCACTCTGCGATGGAACACATAAAAGACCTCACACCAAAACAACATTAAGACCTGTGCAATTCATAGCCCCTGAAGATAAAGAATACTGGTTTTGCAACTGCAAGCAAACTAACAACAAACCATTCTGTGATGGCACTCATAAACGAGAAGACATTCAAGCTGCCATTAAATATTAGCAATATTATCTCGACTCTAGTCTTGTAAATATCAATGTTTGAATTAAAGTATACAATAGTTTAACATTGCCACACTGTATTGAAATTTCAGCTCAATTCTACCATAAATGTAGAAATTCTTTAATTGTTTAGACATACATATATTACTAAAACACAGATTCACTGACCTGGAAATAATGTAAAATTTCCATTTGATTTGAATGAAGGCGATTTTGTCCCAGTTGATTTGTTTCCAGCCATCTTTGATCTGCCAATAATGCCTAAAAATGACAATGAATACAGATATAATTAAACAACTGTTCGTATTGCAATACTAATAGTTTCAAAAGTTATGGAAACAAGAATACCTGGAATAGGAAAACATCTTTGGGATGAGCTTCGTTTTTTAATAAAAAATGCAGTATTTTCCTACAATGTTCGTAGTTGTAAAAAATTGAACAGTTGCACCCAAAATAAATGGAAATTAAAGTCCTTAAAAGTTATGCTCTACTCAATGAAAATTGTATTGGCATTCATTCAAGACATTGGTGAAAATTTGTATTTTTGAAAATGCATTTAATCACAGTTAATACATTTCTACCAATTTCAATAGCAAATTCATTTTTTACAATATCGAGAAACTGTGAAATGTCTGCAATGATGGCAACATTTTCCTATAATCTTTTTAGAAAGATTTCACTTGATAAATTCTGCATTCAACTATAACACTTCTATGTGTTGTTTTGTGAAATAAGAAACCAATCATATCGTTGCTTGCAAACAAGTTGTTAATGACCCATTATTAACATTTATTTAGTCGATAAAAAGCCAAATGCCCTGGGGTCTTACTAATAATTATAATAACACAAAAAACGACAATTAGTTCAACTTCCATTTTGTCTTGCACATACCGTTAACACCGAATGCGAAACGACAAACTCGATTTACACACAAAACGACATTACATTCACTTAACACGCACTTTCGTTTCCTCAACACTTGTTTTTAACCACATGGATGGATGCAGAAAACACAGAGCAGTACAAACGGATTGTTATTAAGCAGTTTGTACACCTCATTTTTTGCATATATTTCTACAGTTATCGACGAAGCAGTGCGTTAATTAACAATACACTAACTGATCTGAATTCCTTCCAAGTGCAAAATAAGGAATGAAGTAATAATCCGGGTGGGGAGAAATGGGAGAGAAAAATAATATTTACACTTTTAACCTGCGGACACGTGTCGGAGTTCTCGAATACCATCTTCCGCAAACACCACATTGCAACCTTATTTCTGTCACTAAAATCGAACATGTATATATGTATAATCTATCTGCTAATGTAACACTATGCGGTTATTTTCATCCTAATAAATCCAACATCTCCGTTACTTGAGCGTACGAGTTGTACGACATAGAATTTCAAACATTGTATAGTTGAATGTGCCCAAATCATTCTTGATGCATTGCTATATATAAAACAGGGTCCCAACAGAATTTTTTTTAGAAAGCTGAATTTCAAGGCTTTCACCAGAAATTCACTTTACAGTAGATTGAAGCGGCAATTTAATGGGGGCCAATATACAGATGAGCATTTACACAGCGATATTGGAACGTGACTAGGGGTAAGGGTGGGTGGAGGGGCAAAAACTGCGGGATATACTTTACTCTGTTGGTTACTGTGGTGGTCACTCGATGGCTTTACTGATGAAATCGATGAACCTCTTGGCGTACTGCTCGGGGTGCACAGTCGATATCTCCGCTCCTGATCCGTGTTTAACAGTCTTAGCCGCTTGAGCAGTGCGTTTTTTGATGCCATATATTGTGAGGATGTCGATTAGCGCCAAGAAGTAGATTTCCCGTGTTTGAACAGCTAGCAACATAAACTCAAAGTTGTCAATAATTCGCATCACACATACAATTATATGTACTATTCTGAATAGCACAGTCCAGCACTGCAGCCAGCGATAGGAAAGTTTTGCTATGTACCGTATTTTATTGTTTTTAGTTGACGAATGTCCTAAATATTGGTTTCCAATAACTTCGATCATTTCCTATTAAATTTGCACCAATTTATATTAAATTTGTATTAATATTAATTAATTCTTGGTACTTTTCTATTAAATAGACCAATTCTTAATAAATTCTTATTACAGGCTTTGCACGTACTGGTTCCCAAAAGTCTTTATAGTCCTTATTTCTTAATTTCTGCGTACTTTTCAGGATTAAATGAAGCCTAGTAACCACAAAAGGTTAAATATGGTTCAAATTACAGTTTAAAAATTTGCTCTATTGCGTTGTCAAGACTTATTTAGCAAGAATGTGTTTTGATACAACTATTTTAAGAATCAACATCACAGCAGATCACAGATTACTACTTTCCAACAATCGGTAAAATACGGTACACACAATTGAAATAGAGAACATTATGCAATGAAACTGGCAATGGAATTGCACCAAGCAAAATAACTGAATTCGTTTGCAAGCACAGAATAGAAAATGGAGAAACTGATCAAGATTTACTGCGAAAGATATTGGCACGTCTGGCTGCAATCTTAAGACGCACTGCTGCTACTCAAGGGGATGTTTGTTTTTAAATAGAGATGCATATATTTAAATGAATTAAAATGATGAATTGAAATAATAAGATAAAGGCTGAAGGAGAAAGGTAAATACAAAGCAAATAAGCAATCCAGTTCACTCACATAGAAAACAATTAAAGATGCTATCCAATGCGACAAAAGGCAACTTGTGTGCTAAACGTCATCGATTCAAATCATTCAAATCAATAAGACTGAAACGATCTACTTGCATTTTCCAAACAGAAACAGAATTTGATTGAACACGCCAAACGACAGCAATGCAATGACAAAGATCATTGACTGAAAACGTCAACAAAATAATACTTCAAACACTTACTTGATGTATAGGACACGTTCTCATCTTGTACACATCAATGCATCGTAAAACAGCCTAATTAGTTTAACATCATGCAACGATAAGAAACGTACCTTCGTTGCTTGGAATGGCATAAATGTCAAGTTTCGGATCGATCTCTCCATTCCTAACTCGGTCCCGACTAGCTAGCGGGCTGTCAGGAGGAGTCGGATTTCCTCCACTTGCCTGCACATTGCAAAAGATACAAGACAGTTTTCACTGGTGATACATTCAATGCTTGTCGGCTTGCAGTCAAAACGCAACTTCTCCAGCTTTTACTTATTTCGGGAATGTATTGCCATGTCTTATTCTAAAAGATTCAAATTAACCATACCTACATTCCTCAAATCACATGTTTATAAAATACAGATCCAGATTTTCATTGCAGATTACTATATGTTATTAAAAATGTTTGATATTAACCATTTTCTTGAATCTTGGAAACTTTAAATATTTTACAAAAAGGTTATAAGTAAAATACTGCATTGCACCCAACCAACCATCACAACATATTGCTAATGAAGCTTATTTTAGACAGTTATTGACAGAAGATACTATTTTTAAGAACCAGATAAGATCTACCATGCCATTTCCCAATGCCTCGTGTTTCAGGTTGTCAAGATATTACTGGTTTTCTAGCATATAGTTGTGTATTTTTCTTGCATTGCAACTGCTGCCCAGCGTGAGCATAAAAGCTTTCTCATTTTGACAACAAGCTCAAGATGCGCAGAAACAACATCGGATACAAACCTGCGAGTCGTCATCCTCTTCAACACCGTTCTCCTCATCAACCTCAACAGTTTCTTGCTCTCGCTCCCTTTCCCTCTCCCTCTCTCGCTCCTCCTGAGCGGCGCGGTCACAGTCGTGAACGCCCAGCAGGAGACTGTAGTCCATAAGGTTAAGTTTGCTCAGGAACTGGAAAATAGCACCTTTGCAGTCACACCAAACACCGGTAAAATACTGAGAAGCATCAATTAAAGATACCTCCACGTCCAAGGTTAATGTGTCTATGAGTTTCGCTTTCGCATCCTCGCCAATAAATATCTTGACACCATCGCGCACAAAATCGTTGTCTTTCAAAGTGGGCAATTCTTTTTCCTGTGATATTTAAAGCCTTTAATTAAATATAGCTTATAGCTTGTTTCGAAAAACACCACAGTTTCCGTTCAGGCCATTTACCAAGACACATAGGCAGACAAACAACCTACTGTACTATTGATAGCAAACTTTGCACAATTAAAACTGCTACTTCACATTGGAATGTCGCCGACTACGGTACAAAACTGTGGAATTCAGAAATTGTTATAGATATATATACACGAACCCTCTCCTTGTCGCTAGCTTCTCTGTCCACGGTCGATCCCTTTAAAAATGTAAAAAGTGCAAGCAATTTGTCGTCGCCTCGCGACGCGGTAACGGAATTCCTCTTGCGCATACCTTTAAATCATATTTCCTGTGCACCGTCAAGTGATTGCTGAATATATTTCTCATGACTACCATATAGGTTTCTGTTCCTTCCACTGTCAACCTGTACATTCCCAAATACTGCGGCAAAAGCGTCCGTCCATGCCTTTCCACGATGTACTAATAATAATAAAAAATAGAACATTTAAGTATCAAATTAACAAAAATTGTACAAAATTAATTTAAATACCAAATACAAGAAAATAAAATAAACATACTGGATGATACTGTTTAAGGAGATGGTGCATCTGCTCCACTTCTTCGCTAGTTAAAGTCTTAATGACGCACAGCTTATCGTGTGAATTGAAAAACCTTGCGCCACTCCGGCCCTGTGATTCGTTGACCACTGGTTGAGATTTTGTAAGGGAATCCTGGCAATTGAATAAACATAATTGAATTAGCAAATAATGAATGATATAAGAATACAATACATGTCTTCAAAAAATTGCATTTTACGTAACATTATAAGTACACGACAGGGAAATTAATTGATGAACTGTTTGCCGGGAGATTCCGTTTAAACTTCCATTCGCAGATTAAAAATATCAGCTAAAACCAGCAAAGATGGAATCTCATTGACATAAAAGCCAGCAGAACACACAATAAAGGTGACACAGTCTGCAGACAAACCTGGCAAATAAATGTGCGCTCTGTTGAAAATCGATAGCACAGTGAAAGAAATTTCTGCTTGCTGGTAGCAAATACTAACAGTAAATTTTGTTAGCCTGTGTGTATTTCCAACAACTTCTATTTTTTTTACTGTATGCGTTACATTTATTTTCCCCGAATTCAACGTTTATATGTAAATATACAGCAAAAGAATGACGAAAGACGAAAGATACCAGGTAGTCTGCATCGTCGATTCCGAAACGTTCGCGAAGATTCCTGAACACAATCGGGCAATATTCTTTGACTTTGAAATGGCTTGGCATATTCTCCCTATTAGACAAAGTAAAATAGGAAATCAATTGAATTTGTGTCAGAAAAATCAGATAAATTCAATTTACTAAATTGCATTGTTCTAAGTGCACATGAAAGAAAGTTGAAAGCTGAAATACAACACACCACACAAGAAATTGAGGATAAAAACAGCAGAAACTAAAAAAAAATTAAGCACAACATCTTTTTATTTCCCATATACATGTACTGTAAAATGTTCCACCTAAAATTAAGACATTTTGTTATCTCAAATATTTGGCATTGGTCTTCTAAGCTATTTTAATTATGGTAGAAAAAATGATTATGTCATCTATGTACATATATGCTGTTGTCATCATATAATCCATTTAATGAAATTACGCAATTTCCGGTGACATTGTTCTGCTTGTGTCCACAATTACAATTTACAAAATATAACTTGTGTGAAAAATATTGGCATTATTTACTATAACAAATGCCTTAAAGCTTCCCATAAAATGTGGATAGATGTGCGCTTTCTGAAAAGCACTAACAATAAAATCAGGTTATGTTTGCAAGTCAAAGGTATAAAAGTATTGCCGAAAACTGGGGTTTACTCCTGTTTGTATAGTTAATGACAAGCCAAGGCAACTGGCACATTTATGTCTCGACAGCAAAATACTCTCATCATAAACAATGGCTTTAAGTGTACTTGCTCATCCCATATAACTCGATGCAATTAATACTTAATGCAGCAAACTGAAGGGTTTGGCAAGCAAGACTTCGGTCTTGTTATGGACGCAAACATCAATTTTGTATTTTTATGTTCGGCAAACAACGCTGCGATAATAACTCATTGTCAGCAAATTAGGATCTCACATGGTGATGGCCTTATTATATCATTCTGCATCTCATATGTGTAATTATTCAGACATCTGATAAAATGGAAAAATTAATCTTACAAATATTTTCCTTCTGTAATGATAACCACAAATAATTATTATTCCTTTTATTCTCACAAATATTCGTTAAGAATTATATAATAGGCTACAAAACAAACAGGAAAATATACACCGGAACAGCTGGCAAATCAAACTTGAAGGCAACAAATTTATCTATGCAGGGAAACACTTGAACTTGTTGAAAAATACACCCAAGGGAAGAAATGATCTTAAAATGGAATTGGAAGTGAAGTCAGGCAAAGAAAATAAATATTGTTATTTCGTCTAACTATATTCAGAATAAAAAGCAAATACAAATTTACAAAATTCACAGAAAACTAGTATAATAATCATCCAATGAATATTTCGCCTAAAGCAGTAGACGAATTATTTTTTTGTAGTAAAGCCATTGGCTTTGCTTAATGAGAATATTAAGGCAAAATTTAATTTCAAGCAACGGCTTGTGACGGAATGGAATTAATAGAAGTTGCAAGGAGGAATTTCAGAATTTCATAAGGTCATAAATAATATCAGAGAACTTAAAAATGGTATATTAACTTTGCCAACGGTTATATGAAACCTTGATGAAACTAACTTTAGCTAGCGCAAAATTCTCTAAATTACGGTCATTAATTATTTATTTGTATAACATGTTTCACAATTTCAAGGTTTATTTCGGGAAAGAAAATTTGTGGCTATTTTTATAACCATAACCGGACAAACATGATATTGTTTTTTTGTTTCATTTTTAACCGTGCAAAAATAATTCAAAATAGCTATCATTTATGTTTCAAGGTCTTGCCCAATATGCATGAACAACTGTACAGGTTAAAAACCCTAGGAAAAATATTGTGCAAATTTTTGCATGTCAGGATTTGGTCACTTGCACGTGTTAACAGCATTGTTTGCAGCTGGATGCCATGCACTGTTTACTATACTACATATACAATATATACATATATACTCTTCCGTAATTGGTCATTAACATCGTATATGTCATTGTTTCCACTTTCCACAGTCACTTCGCATTTCCGAATTGGAGAAATACAGATCCCCGATGCAGCATTTACAAATTTCAATGAATTAAAGCTAAATCACTAGGCACCTTATATTTAACAGACTTTAAATGTTATTAGTATATTCCCTGAAATTATTATAAATTCTAGGGTATTAATATGTGACTTATCTTTGTAAAAAAAATGTAGGTAAACAACTAACAAATGAAAAATATACAAATGGCTCAAAAGTGGCACTCATTAAATATAAAAACACATCATGGTCCAATAGCTAGGAGTATATAAATAAATAATTCCTACGTATTGCATTATAGACTGAGTCAGACAAGAACATTATCAAATATTCACGAAATGGCAGACATTCAGTCTGATCCTTTTCAAAAGGCCAACATTCTTTTTCACTCTTTAAAGCCACAGTGGACATCGACTTTGGCAATATATCAGTAAACCACATGGTTGAGTTTCAATCGGCCATCTTCCCTCTTCATGGGAAATTGCCAAAAATAATAAATTTGTTGCCATTTCCCATCTGTTCCATTTCACTTAAAGGCTGCTCTGTTGTACTAAGTTTAATGTCCTCTTCAACGTACTAATTAATAACCTAGAAGGCAGTTGCAGTGGTCAAATAGTTTGCAAGTAATATGAATATATGACAAGGTAATTTTTTTAGGGGGGAGAGGAAGAGCAAAGGGCTTTATTTTCTTTTTGTGCAGTAATAATATTACTTCTGTGCACAGCAAAAATAATGAAATCAATGATCAGCAAATATAATGCAATTTTGGTTATCAAGATCGGGTTTCCGGCCGAGAACTTTATACTCCGCGATTACAGCTCAGAGAAAATATTGCATCGCTATTTTGGTATACGTTGACATCACACAAAAGCAATCGATATATTGTGGGAACAATTGATCCATGGTAAAAAAAAAAATACGAAATCATGGAAGATGGTGGATGCCACATCCGGCTAATTTCGGCAAATCCAAGTTGGTACGTGCGTGTGGACATTTGCATCAAGCGGATGCACGCCACGCGTCTAACTTTCTTTACATATCTATACTCAAGCATTGCCACTCAAATACACAGACACAGACACACACAACTGACTTAACAATTATCATATTTGCTACAGCAGCAAGAGTATAGACACAATCGAAGTACGGAGCACTTCGAACCGCACCGAGTGCAACTTACGTGATCGGAAAGCTTATCGAAGCATTATGCGTATACATAGTGCATACACACATTTCCAATGCATTGCCGGCATACATAATTTCTCAACCATTTACCCTCTGCTTATAGAAAAGCACAATCCCAAAACGGAAACAATCAAATTGACTGGTTGCCAAGCAATAGCAATGCAGTTGGTGCAACATGACCGGATCGCAAAATTGCACATCCCATTCAATAAGTTTTGTGGATTGTAAAGTCCCGGCCATCAATACTGTACCTACTTGAAATTCTAAAAATCCACATTAATAATCATCATATCAGCATTTATTTTCAGCAATGCATGCATGTGAGCTTTCAGTGATGCTCAGAAAACTAATTAAACCCAACCTCAATTGTAGATTTCGCTTTCAAACGAACCTTACATTATTCAAAACTTATAACAAATGCACTTATTGTCAATTTCAATTATGCTCAATGCCCAGAATTAGTTACAACCATGTTTGTCGTTTGTTTCAATTGGATGGAACCTGTTTGCAAGGACATGGCAATGTTTCCGGATTACACAGTTAAGTTTGCATGTTTGACGAACATCAACCTGATAGAATAAGAGATAAATGCAGCTAGAAGTGGTGGAAAAAAACAAAACAAACGATACACACATTTTGACATCATTAATTTGCCACATGACCTACATTAAAACGTCGATTTAGTCGATTTTAGTACAGTATGTATACACCAGGACTTTATGCAAATTGGAGCTCAAGAACGAACAGTTACATTTGAATAATAATTCAGTATGTCAGCTCACTTATTAAAAGCATGGTTGTCCACCTTGATCTTACTGAAAGCCTTGAAGTCATCCGGCATCAACATGACAGGGATTGTCACATTGCCCAGCTCATTGATCTGCACAAACAAGAGCAAGCAAATTAGGAAATTTCCACATATTATTATCTACAGGAAGTCAGGCATAATCAAGACACATCATTAATCTTCATTGCATATATATACATACACAATTCAATGAAATTCGCAAACGGAACCAAGAACTTGGGGGGAAATTTCAAGATTTCAATAGTCACAAATACAGAAAAAAAAGTGAAATTTTATATTTAGCTTTCAGTAAACAAATCAAAATACAAATTGAAACAAAATCTGATATATGTAGTTAGTTGGGTTAATAACAAAAATTAATCATTTCTTATAAAGTTATTGAAATTATGAAACAAATATAATTTATGACAGTAAAATCATTAAGCTCATTAAACAAGTCAGTCTGAATTCATAAGTATGTGAAATACGTGGGTTGTATATAAAATTGGCTTTCTCTTTATAACTTTCCCGCACCTGTTCTACAACATTTATCACTTAGCAATAAATACCTTCACATTTGCTACAGTTGTGACGAAAAATTTAAAATCTACATGATCCAAGTACATTTTCCAGAAGTCTGTGTAAAGATGATACTTTGGTAGTAACATTTTGGAAGATGTATTTAGGAAAACCTGAACAGTACTTTTTATTGAAAAATTCATGAGAATTCAAGAGAGAGTTTACTTTTTTAGGCACCCATCATTCAGATTTTATAACCAGTACCACAAATGCAACACGTTTCTCTAAAAAGAATGGCTGTCTTTTGAAGTACGCACGTATATGATAATTTGAACAGGTAGAATATTCAGCATCCGCATTTTGTTCTTGTTAATCAGGTACATGTAATCATATAGGTAGGCGATTGTTTTTGCTCGCTGAAGCAGATTCAAAAAAACCCAAAGCAAGCTTGTGTATGCCCAGCATGATGCAGCAAACCAATGTTTCCAATGTTTGCTGACATGGAAAGAATTACACAACACCTAAAAAGCTTCTGCATCAGACCGAAACCAGTCAAAGTTGAATTACCTATGGCACAGACCTGGAACAGCTAATTCAATGGCTGCAGTGAAAAGGTGACATCTATGCATTGATGTTGTTCATTGTAATATTACATAACAAAACGCATCACTGATATAAATGCACAAGATTTCAGCTTTAATAGCATTTTATTCACAAGCCCAGGTATATTTTGCCTTGCACTATTTTCAAGGTCAACCATGCTCACATTTGTATATAAACAAGCTTAACCAAACATTTTCTCTTATTTTTTAAAATTCCTACAAGTACTAACTGATATTTTAAGGAGAATATGTAAACAATGCAAGTTTTAAAGTAAACTAGGTAGATTTGTTTCATAGCACCACCTAAAACTTGTCAGATACAAAGAAATGCGTATAAAACACTTACAAAAAAATATTACACAGTTAATCTGAAAGATATCGCAGATTATAGAAGATATCAGTTAATTTTTGGACTTCTTTTCCCAATTTTAAAACTGGAATTAGATTTCACATTTCACTAAACTCGGTTGGTTGCGTTTGAGACGACTTTACTTCTTTCAGCAAATTCATTGTTTAGTTAGCAATGTAAACAAGTGCATCCAGATAAACTCTGGAATGTGTCGCATGGTCCAAGCCACGCCTACTTCCATCCGGGAACTTGGGTCCAGTAGAATCAGTAGAATTCGGCGAATGGAAATGGACTACATTTATTGTTATATGCATTTCCAATACGGAAATTGCTCGTATCTGCTCTTGTATTAATAAGAAAGACGCGTGCAACGAATGGAAGACAACAGTATTGATTATTTCGGCCATTTTTCGATCGATCAGTGTACAATTTTACCCCAATTTTTAAGACGAAATATGAAGAGCTAAATTGCTGACAGTGCGCAAAACAATTCTAAAACTTGCAATAAAAACTCACCGTATGATTCACACCCCACATGAAAACGCTTAGAAGTGGTTCATTGGCGCGAAACAGCTTCACTTTTTGGTGCTTGACTCGTAGCTTTTTCTTCACCTTGTAAGATGCCAACATTGAGGACATGGCTGGCGACGTCATTTTTCACCACTTCAAACTTGATCTTCTCGCCGCTTTTCCTCCAAATATTTACGACAACGGGTTACAAGAATAGCTTAAACATCTCGTTCCAGTCGCAGTTTCTTGCTCAGCGGCCGCAATTCACTCGCCAAACACTTCGATTTGCGACTGAACTGCAGCCTACGATGGCGCCTGTATGACTGAATACTGAATCTTCATCGATCGAAATCGGCCATAGTAATATACCGCAGTATCGTTTCGATATATCGTTTGTTACTCGGTACGATTCGCTGTGGGGCGATTTGACGCCATACGTAAAGTAATCCTTGAGTGTGACGTTTTGATGCCACAGATTTGCCGCAAACAAAATTTCACGTGTCGAAATTTAGCTGTGAACTGTCCTTGATGGCAAATCGTCCCAAGACATTTCACAAGCAAGAGAAAAATTTCTAATTTGCATGAAGCCTTGATGGGGACAGAGCGAGTGGCCACGGCCGCCACGTTTCCCCTGAACCCCACCTACTCTTCAATGCCATGCCCATGGAATTATCTTTTCCATCAGCCAATCAGGACGAGCGCACCGAGATGACGACACAAAACATTTTGGTTTGGTGACGACTGCACCATAATGACGTCATAATTGGGTCGAATTGGTGAAATATTCCTACGGTTCCACCTTATTACTTTTCTTGCTTTTATGTACGTACAACCTTGCTCTTCTATTATGCAAAGTGGGCGTGCTCCGATTCTGCACCACAACCTAGTAGTGGGCGGAGTTGTAGAAACATGGCGGAACCAACGAGCTGTTTGGGCGGAACTAATCAAAGCGAGGCCACTATCTCCACGCTAGAGAATTTGCGTGTGATTGCGCCATCTAGCGGTTAACGAAGGACACAAATCAGCATAGGCGAATCCCGTGGGCGAATCACATACAACCTCTCTCTGTATGTGAACGTGTTGTAATCATGGCTGACACCGATGCTGCTGCGCACGTGCAAGTCCGGTTTTTCACAAAGCAAGACAAGTATGTACAGTACTCTGAAAATTTCCACAACTTTTTTGTCGGGGAAAAATAAACGCCGAAATTTCTTCATTTTTACAGGTATTCAGTGCCTGATGTTCCGTTCTCAATTCCTACTTCTGTTGGCAAGCAAGATCTGGGAGATTTGGTCAACGGCATTTTAGTGGGTAGGAATATAAATTTAACGGAAAAAATCAATGATAATTTGGTTCAAACTATACAAATTAAAATTACTATCACTACAGAAATAATTGTTGAATTTTGTTACATTTTTATCTAGAAAATGTACCTGATGGAAATACAACAGCAAAAGCCATCGACTTTGATTTTCTCATTGATGGCGAATTTCTACGCACTTCCCTTGGAGAATTTTTGGACTACAAATCCATTTCAACAGTAATAATGTTTTGAAATCCTGCCACTTTGGTTTCTGTATAGCCCTACCATAATAACAATACAATTGCAGGAAAATGTCATTGATGTTGAATATTTAGAAAAACAATCTCCACCTGCACCAGAAACAAGTTTGAGACACGATGATTGGGTCAGTGCAGTGGATGCATGTAGTGATTGGTTAGTGAAATGTAAAATGAATCAAGAAAAGTATGCAGATTTTTAAATAAAAATGTAGAATTTCATATGCAAATTGTACGTGATGTATAGGATCCTTACTGGATGCTATGACAGCACTTTGCATATTTGGTCTACACAAGGAAAGCATATCTTAACCATTCCCGGCCACAGTGGACCGGTCAAAGGGGTAACCTGGCTAACAACTGGTAAAATATTGATCAATGGAATTCCAAGTTCTAACGTGTCGGTTCACCTTTGAAAAATTTCTATCTCAGATTCCTCAATGTGTACATTTGCAACTACATCACAGGATCAAACAGCAATGATATGGGAATGGAACCCAAAAACCAATGCTGTTGATTGCGTGCGTGTTTGCCAAGGGCACGAGCGAAGTGTGGACTGCGTGGCAACCAACGAAGACGCAACTCAAGTAGGTTTCTATATTATTATTCTGATAATATATAATTACTTAGAAATGTATCATTAGATCGCTACTGGTTCCTGGGATAAGACGTTGAAAATTTGGTCAGCTGCTATTGAAGATGATGACGATGACTCAGATTCTGAAACGAAGCCCAAAAGAAAACGCGTTGACGATGGTTCCAACCGCAAATCTCGAGTAAATAAAACTGCATTATTTCATGGAAATGAAAATGTGATAGTGTGATGTTTACCGAAACGTAAATAATGTCTATTCATATCACGCGTAAGCTCTAATACAGTACAAGTTTTGTTAGTGACTTTCTCGCACGAGAGATTTAAGTTGTGGCGCAGAAAATACTTTGGAATTTAAATTAAAAACAGTAACATTTCCAGACACCATTACTCACATTTCCTGGTCATCACGAGGCCATTTCATCCGTTCGATGGATGGACGATCACGAAGTCTGCACAGCTTCTTGGGATCATACGATGAGGATTTGGGACCTGAAGATGGGCGGCATTAAATCGCAGCTTGTAACGTTTCTCTGTTTATTTCTTTCCCCATTTCTGCAACTCGCGTCAAAATAAACTTTGCTTCAGATCGGCACCAAGAACTTCCTGTGCGTGGATTACTCCCAGTTGAACCATCACCTCATCTCCGCGTCCGCCGACAGACACGTACGCCTGTGGGATCCTAAAATGAAAGGTTACAAAAACAGATTTTTATTACCAAAATGCTAAACTTTACAACTTCTCCCATTACCAAAGTACTATAATCATGCATTTACTGAAATAGTACCTACAAAATCAATTGAAATTTAACGGTGTACCTTAATGAATTTGATATAAAGATTGAAAGTAGCCAGTGAATAGTTTTCAGTGCATGTTCAACTTTTAAAACTACCCGCATGATTTCAGATGGCAGCATTGTTAAGAGTGTTTTCACTTCTCACACCGGTTGGGTAACTGGTGTAAGTTGGTCCAACACAAACGAACATCTCTTCATATCCACTTCGTACGACAAGTTGACCAAACTGTGGGACCTCAGAAGGTAGTTAGTTCTATCTCCGCATAATATTGAACTGTAAAAAAAGGAAAGAAAACAATGATTGCTTTCTGGCAGTCCAAAAGCTCCATTGTACGACATGAAAGGTCATACTGACAACATCTTATGCTGCAATTGGTCCAATCCAGAATACATCTTAACAGGAGGTGCGGACAACTGCTTGAAGATCTTCACGTATCGCTAACGAATTTGTCATTGAACAAGTCTCATGTGTGCTCCGCAACAATGAACAAGTTCAAACGTAAATCCGCTTTTTTTTATTGTCTTCGGATGCCTTCAACAGAAACAATGGCGAGGGTTTGGTTGTCCCTACATTTCATTATTCATTTAAGTGAAATCTGTACAGGTTTTCAAATCTTAGCACAATCCTCTTTGGCTTTTCCAGAAATAGGTACAGGCATAAAAAAAAGATCAATTTACAGTGTCAACACTCTTGAGAAATAAAACGTTTTAAAATAGTTTCTCGTCAAAAGTAAATGTTCGAGATAATACCAGTAATTGTTGGATGCTCATGTATACAAAACCCAGGTCACACCAGCAGAAGATACAACACACGCAATGTACCTTGCTTTTTTGTTGTTGTCAAATCTTTCAAAAACTACCACAAGACTTTGCAGAAATATGCCAAAATACATGCAAGGCCTTAGGGTAAATATTGGTAGAAAATGCAAGTCTACGGTAGCTAATTCAAATTTCTAGCGCACAGTTTGCCCACGATACGAAAATTGATTTGAATCGTTTCAATGAGACCGAAACACTAAGTGCCGGGACAGATCAAAAGCTTATTTATGGGAAATTGAAATGTCTTTGTAATACGCAAGACGAGAAAAACTAGGACCAAACGCTTTGTTTTCGCATTCGCACCGATTAGTGTACAAGTACAGCTTTTGCAATATTTACATAAATTTCTGATTATAACAAATGAAAGCTGTCAGATCTCTACTACGCCGAATGACAATGAAATGTGAGCATACCATTTTTAAAACGAATATAAATTAATACTAAAAAACGCTTTTCAAATTTTTCCAGTCACGTGAATTGGCTGTCTTATCAAAATCGTCCATCGTCCAATCGGGTTAACATGTTTTCCCAGGTCTTTTATACATCAACCACAATACACCGTCTTGAGCTTTGAATGCGACTCCTCGCGAGTTTCTTACGAGAAAACCAAGAAACCGCAAGTTCGCTATATAAACAACACACCAAACTCGGATCACAACAAACCACACGATAACCTCCCGTCGGGTAACTATTGACAAACTTCATACGACACGTTCCTCCGCCTGCTACACTTTGTCCTATTCACTAGGTCAACGTGGGAAAAAAACCCACTCAGACTTTATAAAGTTGAGGAACTAGCCGTAATCAGTTAGCGTGGGTAGCACACAAAAATATCCAATATAATACGGCATTTTTGTTGGACGATGAAGACGACATTGTGACCCCTTCGCACCCTCGATACATAGCAGTTAATGTTAGAAAACCAAACGAAGGGATAAACCGGCAATTGGGACTTTTGCTTCCCAACAGTTTGGGAAGACGTGGAATGCGGTTATTTATTTTTCTCAAGAAAATTCCTTAGTCAACGGAGAAAAGCATCATGCTGCGAAAGTCTAATAAGCGCTACGTCGCACGCGCCGTATGTACTCGTACTCTGTACCGCACTTGCTTTTATGTTTTTCTTTTAAAAAGTTCGCTTTTAATTTCTTAATTCGCGAGTCATTCTGCTTTTCCCGTACATTTGTTTTCCCTATAGCTACAATTTTTCGCATTTTTTTTTTAAAACTACTACGGATTTGAAGCGCGGGATGCCCTTTCCCCAATCAACACCTCAAAATATTGCGAAAGAACTTCTTCGTTGCTCTTTCTTCGAGAAAAATTCCAAACGGTCATCGCGTGGAAATCAAATACGACGAGAAAAAAAAAACAGAACTATCAAAACGCCAAAAAAACAAACAAACGAAACAAATAAAAACATAAGGAAGGGCTGTCCCAAACCGACTTCAACTACAGCTACATGTATTTTTAAAGAGACGGCACGGCGCGTTAGCTCTAAAAACTACGTACTACAACTACCGAACGCTAAATCTAAATCTTCGACACAAAAACACCAGACGTGAATACCTTGACAAAGGACAACAATCTAATGACAACGTCGAGTTCTCTTCAAAAATGAAAAAAGGAAGAAATTCGGAAATCAATCGTGTAACGAAAAGTATAGCCACTTGGGGGGAAAAAAAATGGACAAATGAATTTGGCGACAACGAACAACCATGCATGCACATTCATGCTACAATCTTTTTAGTTTTTGCTTCGTCGGCTTAGTTACTTTTGTCACATCACCACATATCCTTCTCTCTGGCCCTATCTGAAGCCACCCAAAACAAAAAACGACCTCTTAAAACCCACTTTGCTTCACTCCTAATTTTCAAAATAGTATCAAAATGACATTCGGATGAGACTGATCGGCACACGTGTATTTTAAACTATATAAAACTCGCTAAAACTTGGTCTTATTTATACTACACCCCCTCCACACGCACGTAAAACAACATATCTAGTTTTCTTTTAAGGTTTTCTGCCCTAAGAGATTGGTTATACTTCTCTATATTTTATAGTAGGTTATTATTCAAGTGGCCCATACGCGCGCCACTGTTCACAGCGGTCTTCACCGTATATGATACGTAATAAAAATCAAAATTGCCTGTTTCAATACGCTTATAGTAATCAATAATACATTTAGTCTCATGGTAATAATATGTACGTCACTTGAAAAATAGTTTTCAATAGCAAAATAAACCAAATTCTTCTCCCGACTGTAAAATCTCGGCTTTTTTTTTCTCGTGTCAAATCTTACCAAACAGCGGTAGATTTTGGCTTTGTTATTTCTTATTATTATATCCTGATACAAAAACCAACAAAACTGCTATCATGACACTGGGGACAACGGTGTTGCACAAGGAAGGAAAGGTGTATAGTATTGTATTATAATCATGGTATCTTATCTTGTATTTCTTTTTTGCAAGGGGTAAAACGAAAACAAAATTACACAATTTACATTTCAATTAATTGCCTCTCACAGCAGAAATGATTAAATATCCTCTACAAAATTGGGATGAAAGCAATATCACAGAAATTCAACATGTTTCAATTCAATTCTGCATGGGACACAAACTTATAAATTACATTCTTTACACTAAAATGGTTATAATGATTTCTGATATGTTGAGGCTTTCTTATAAATAATAATAAGAATAATACTAAGGCAAAAGAGAGTAAGAGGAAAAAGCCAATGCAATCTAAACTAAATCCATACGTAACATGTCTTTTCTTGACCATGACCATGCGATGCTTTACGATACTTTACAAAACAACCGAGGCACGAAGCTACCCTAAAGAATGTCTTAAATCTTCCTGACCATTGAGTTCAAGTGAAATTTGGCAAAATTATCCGTTATCTAGATCCCTGCATTATTTCGTTGAAAAAGGCACATTTCTAGATGTTTGAAGCTGAAAAAGCGGCATCGTTATTCCGTGTACGTGTGTCATCTTCTCTAATAACTCGTTTAATACACCAAAATCAACTTGGACCAATAAGGATTTCTAAGAATATCAACCATGGACATGCCCTTTTCTTTTCGGCCAGTACACCTATATTTTGGGGTTTGCGCCGATACCATACCGACCGACAAAAAGCAACGCTAACGTAAAACCGTTGGCGTCTCGATAAATGTCAAGAAATCTCCGCATTTACTTCTAAAATGGACCAAAAATTTTTTCCCCCCGACTTCAAAAAAAGCCCACTCATATCCTCTTCGTTTCTACTACGCAACACCTTACTCATCTGTCCAATCTCTCATTCAAACCAAATTGTTAGTTTTCTATCCTTTTTCCATTCCCTATGCTTGTGTGGTGGGGTTCGTGACGCTGTCTACAGTGTTATCTCGTACAAGGACCACGTTACATAGTAACACGAGTGTTTTGAAAATGACAAATAAAACTGTCAAAACGTGACGCAACAAAAGTCATGCGACTCGTAATGTCGAGATTTAAAAAAAAGGGAGAGAGAGAGAGAGAGAAAGAAAAAAGAAACAAGCCAAAAAGGACGAGACGCACACAGACAAACACAAGTAAAGGACGTCACGCGCAAGAAAAGTGACCGGGGTGCGGGTTAAAAGGACGCGAGCGCAAAGAACTCTTTTCGCCAAACACTCATTTTTCTTATACGAGAGGAAACTCGACGCAACGGACATTCTAGGTAGTGCTACATTGTCCATCAGTCGTCCGAAGCCAACACTGGACCATCATCATCATCCCTTTTGCCCTCCCCACCCACCCACCCCTTGAATCCCCAATCCCTCGCAACAAAAGAACAAAGTAGAGCATGGAACGGGAGGAAATAAAACTCGGTAAGGGTACAATACGAAACAAATCGTCCCTTGCCCCGGCAGAGGAAGCGGATCGGGCACTGCGATGGCGGCTGGTGCTTTTAAAATAGAGGCGCAACCACCATAGATTAGCTAGATGGCTTCAGAAGCCTGCGGTGTGACAGTCAAATGAACAAACAACAACTCGTTAGTACATTACGGAGGAAAAAAAAAAAAACAGAAATTGACGGCAACGCTGCGCAAAAAATGTAATGCAATTTTTGTCAATACCATGTCTCACTTTGTTTGGGCATGGTAAGCTTGGTATGATAGCTGATGCTCCTCTGGTGTGCCTGCTCCGGTGACACCACCGCTGTTCGGGTCCTGCGTACGACACAAAAAAAAATCAAAATCCTATTAATTATTATCAAGAAATGCTCGTTGTAACGTGCTACTTTAACAATGGGACTGCTATAGTTAACCGTCTATTTAAAATTCGTTTGCGGGCCTCGCGATTTCAGATTTTACTTCATGTCCCGTTTAACGTAAAATAAAAAGAAACAGTAGAGCTTCCTTGGCTTTTCCCCTATTAGATAAATAATCATCAGTACTGAATAAACTCTGATTCTCCAGCCAAACAGGAGGCATTTATCACGCATAGTTGGAGTATCTGCCCAAAATTATAACAGAGGTTCCACAGTACGTGGTGCTAACACTTTCGGTTTTCAGGGCGAATCAAATGTAATCACTATCCGCCACAAACGTTCACGTATAATTATTAATATATTTCCCAAATCATATTCAAGCAGGAAAGTTCACACCGATAACAAAAGTGCAAGAAACTATAATTGGTAATGTTTTGTATTCGCATTATTCCCATATTTAACAGACTTTCCACAATCGCATACAGAGTTGGATGAGGGATTTCATATCAATTCTGCCTAAAAGTGAATCCATTTTAAAAATTGCATGCCATCACTTTAAAATGTAATGCAATGATGTGCGAATATATCTAGTTCGAAATTCTCCGATTCAAGTATGATCTAGTATATGGGCCGTGAATGCAACAAAATTTAGAAATCTCTGCATCTTATTATAAAACTTCACAATTTTTAAACGCAGAGAATGATTTCATTTCTGCCAGATTGGACATGTGATCACGCATTGTCAGAACAGCACTATATTTCCGTAAAAAATCAGTTTACATGAGATGTGCAACTACACCAGCAGAAATATCGATTTCCTCAACACTAAGCAAGCTTACAATAATCAATGTCTCAGCTGTCAGGAGACGATTTCAATTGTTTCTCAACTAAACGGACAGTTGTCATCAAATTCACGCAACCACCGTTTATTTTACAAAAACCAAACACACGGTCGATTTAGCTTTTACGCGATGACAGCTTATTGGACATTGATCATGAACACCGATTGCCCTTATTGAATGACAGCTACCAAAGTAATCCGAGACGCATAATAAAAAATTGGGAAATTGGCATCAAGACGAAGACTTTATATTAAATTGAAACGCAGCTGGACATGACATCTGATCCCATTCCCGTAAAACAAGAACTACAGCTGGGATAGAAAAAAATAAATCACAATTTCTCATAAGCTATGCCAGTATAAATGAAATTCATTTATTCACTTTGTGGCCCAGCCCTGAATTGAGACTGCTAGTTTGGTACCGAACCTCCTGGACCGCCATCTGCTGCACAAGCTGCGCAGTCGGTTGCCCGTACAACGTCGAGGCATAAGCAGGATGAGGACTTGTCACGTACTGCGTGAAAGACAATAGAAAAAAAACGCACAAATAAGAATCGTACATGTACGCAACACAAACCAAAATACAAATGGATCAAAAACCGATCCAGAATAGTTCAGATAAGAGATATTAAAATTATCATTTGGAGGTGCAATATCTTTCAAGTACCGAGCCTCCTCCAAGCTGCAATTGGCCCATTTGTGTGGTCAACTGTGGCATCATTCCTCCGTAATGCAAAGTATTTGGATCAACAGTCGGAGGAATCATCTGCAATACGGACGAGAACAAAAAAACAAACAATGATACCACAAAATTTCACTACAGAAACAACAAGTCACTACCTGAGGCATATGTGGCTGCACGAAGTACTGGGTGGGTGGCATCCACGTTGTGCCAGCTTGGATTTGCGTGTAGCCTGGTACGGGTGTAGTGTAACGTTGATGGTATCCTCCCACTGACTGCATGATCTGTGTTGCAACACTGCAAATTCAAGACATGCCAATTATTCAATTTACAAATCGAATCGCAATTTAAACTAATGCCAGCATTTAGCAACACGCTTTGCTTCTTGCGGAAATTTTAATTTTAATCACTTGACATTGTAGAAAATTCACATTTCCAAAAGAGCCTCAATCTGATCTACCAAAACAGATTGTATTAATAACAATCACAATTGCAACTCGGAACTTAATTAATTTTTAAATGCGCAGTTCTCATTCTCACACAAGCCACGATTTTAGTTTTTGCTAAGATCTAATGCAGCCAACATTCTTAAGATTTTCGGTATAATAATTTATAACAAAAATTGGTAATATGTTACTAACCCATTCTGCGGCATTTGCTGATCGTACGTGAACGGAATACCCTAATCGAAGAACAGACAAGTTATTCTCGGCACAGTACCAACATTATTACAACTTTATTCGCTGCAGCCGACACGTACTTCTCCTTCGCGCCACATCCTTGGCTCTTGATTCTTGTACTGATTTCTTTTTTTGTTGCCACCGTCGGCAAACTTGACCAGTAGAGGCTCTTTCGCTCCAGGCAAAATCTTCCCGTTAAACATGGAAATAATGTGCTCGCATTTCTCCTTGGATTCCATTCTGCAAACCCGATCGACAACCCCACGCGTATTAAACACCATTGTACAACATCTACGTGTTGCGTTTTCTTACCTTGCGAAGCCAACACCTCTGCTCAGGATATTAGCATCTCGCAAGATCCTCGTCGAAATCACCGTGCCGTAAGGCGTCAGCATAGCCTCCAGGTCACTCTCGGACATGTACTGGGGCAAATTAGCGATGTACAGGTTCGTCGGATCTTGTTCTTGTTGCTGTTGTTGCGCCACCCGACAAATGCAGACCAAGAGGCAAATCAGTATGATTATGTCAAGCGTACGATACAAACATCAACCGGGTTCCTCAGACGACCGATTGCGCCACCTTTGCCATCTGCGCTTGGATCCCTTGCGCTTGTAGGGCTTTGACGGCTGCTTCCGCCGAAGCCGGAGATTCAAAATCGACAAAGCCATACCCTTTGCACTTGTTCGTGTTTTTATCCAGTATTGCTTTCGTTGAGATAATAGTCCCAAACCTAAAGCAAAATCAACAAACACACTTAATTGCCTTTCGCAATAAAAACATCAGCTTGCTGCAAATTACCGCGAACACAGTGCTACGAGGTCCTTGTCCATGGTGTTCTCGGGCAGGGCACGGATGTAAAGGTTAGTTTTACTCAGCTGCTCCCCGCCACTGGAACCCGACTGCGAGCCAGTGTTGGAGTTGTTGCTGCTCGAAGTGGAAGGGCTAGCCGTAGGAGCCCTTGCCGAAGTGAACGTCTGGAAACCAAACGAACATGCTCATTATTGTTGAAATTAAATATAGAATCTCCGATTAGATCAAACATGAAGCTCCTATGATTACTACTTGTAAAGCAAAAAAACATGACAACCCTTTCGCTCAACAAGATGGTTCCAAGTTCAGTGAACGCCATTTATTAGTAGTGAGCCGAACGGAATTTGCCTCCGGCCAACCAAAAATGCTGACTGACTGGGCAAACCAAGGTGAACTCTTTTATCCCTTTTTTTTAATTCCCGCTTTCTCGAGGTGAATGTAAAGCGAGCAAGCAACAAGTGTCACAACAAGCTCAACACCGGAAACTTGCCCAGCCACCACACTTATAATTCAATTGTTACTTCGGTTGCTCGATCTGCCAACAACTTTTCACCAATATTCACAGAAGCCAATCAATTCCTCAGCAAATTTCAAATTAATTATTATTCTTTAAGCTTATTTCCCCACTTTAAGATAATTACAGATTCCAACTGTCACTGTCTTCTACCAATAATTTTCTGCAAAAATAAATAAAGTCAAATGTTATGAACAATAAAAAACAATTGCCAACTGTCTCCCCCAAAATATAAATGTAAAATTCGAATGAAATTTAGTTCAATAATGTTTGCACGCAGAACATTTTCAGTTTATATAACTATCAATTTCTAATGTCATAGAAAATCAATTAACCTGACGTTTTGCTCACAATTCTACTGTACTACATTACTGGCAGTGAAGTAAAAACAACTGAACAGTAACATAATACACATAAACCAAGTACATTGGACCTGTATTTCATCACACTGGCAACCATCTACATTATATTCTCTTCGTCAACCAATAACAGCTAGTAAAAAGGCAAACTTCAACATTCTTGTTTGATTATTGAGATAAAACAATGGAACCTTCCCACATATTTCCTTGACAAATAATTAGGCCAACTCCAAATTGCAAAATCCTACAAATATTGATTGTATCATCAACATTACAAAGTTCCTTTAATCTTCCAACTGTTTCCTTCTCCCTTCTTACTAAGCACACCAAAATACAGTGTTATCTCCAAAAAAATTGCTGCAGATACATTCGTTATAATGCAACTTACGAGTATTGATATGTAGCACATTTCAAAAATCACAATTTGCTTGGCCAATTTCACATTTATGAAAAGCGAAGCTAAACGCAAGAATGCACTTTTTCATGAGCCAAGTTCGATGTTTCCCATTATTTTTTTGGATGTTTTTAAAAAGAGAGAATGAGACAGAGAAAGGAAGAGACAGAAGAACAAAAAATAGAAGATAAAAGCTATGGGTCGATCAAAGAGCATTGAACTGCTGTATTTCAACCTGAGTATCTTAGCATTTCAAAAGATTGCAATTTCTCATTCACACTAATGTTCACACCCACAACCAGAATCATATCAACTGAACTGTGATCGGCAGCTGGGGGCAAAAAAAATTCGCTGAAATACCATTCTCCAAAAAGTGGATCACTTAATCAACGGATAACATAATCTGCGCACACCTTGTATACATAAAAGGATAGGCATCAATCTATTGTATATCTTCATTTCTTTCTGTCTGTCTTGACAATTTATCGACCAGGGTGGTGCCAACACAGACAAAAAAAAATATAAATGAAAATTTGATGGTAGGTATAACGGTATTCTGGCCACAATGCTACAAAACAAACAAGAGGAAG
>WWPM01024703.1:0-36134 GCA_023279145.1 Glomeris maerens | reverse complement strand
ATCTGCGCACACCTTGTATACATAAAAGGATAGGCATCAATCTATTGCATATCTTCATTTCTTTCTGTCTGTCTTGCCAATTTATCGACCAGGGTGGTGCCAACACAGACAAAAAAAAATAGAAATGAAAATTTGATGGTAGGTATAACGGTATTCTGGCCACAATGCTACAAAACAAACAAGAGGAAGGGGTTGGAATAGTGACTATGACAGAGGAGAGAGAGAGAGATGGGAGAAAAAAGAAAGAAAAGGAGAGGATATGAAATTTTCTACCTATCATAAAAACACCCATTCTAGATCCAACCAGTCAATGCATCACTCTATATTCATAAGTTTCACACTCACTGCTTTTCAGGGATCAAATTCGGCTACGTGCAATTCATTCTTCCTTCAACGAAATCCAACTCCGAATACACAATTCAATTCACTGGAATACTTTCCTGAGCAAGAAACTAACAACTCATTCTATGTAAGATTGCAAACCACCTTTATAAAGGTAGTTTCAGCAAAATCCGCATGTTGAAACATCCATTGAACGTTATAAAATTAACAGGATGGTCACAAAATTTCCAATTTGATCCGACTTCTTTTCTTCCAGGATGTACATTTTCCAAACAGGCTAACAATGCAAACATTGATAAATTAGCTACCTCACTGAAGTTATAAAAAATCTGCTGTAGCTTTCATTCAAAATAGTTGTGGAATTATTTCATGCAATCTAAACACCTTCAAACCAAATCACACCACAAACATTTTACCTAAACACATTATATGAAGCACAAGCTTTTTCGGAATACAAAATGTGATGTTGCAATTATTTACAAAGGACCTAATAACTTCACAGTATTGGAAGGCGTTGGATGTTGATGCAATAATTGGGGGTTGACTGAAACTCGTAAATCCTGCAACATGTTCTCTTCTACAAAAACCACCTGCTTCGTAATTATGCTGCCAACACATAAAACGCCTATAAATTCCACAATGGCTGCCTTGAATCTGACCTGTAACGTAATTTTACATTTCAATAATTATTACCCTTCCAAATCGATAGAGAAATGTGCCTCAAATAAGGAAAAACCCAAATTCCCATTTTGGAGTGTGACATCATTTATGGATAGCCCCCAAGCAAGAACATAGTTTTTTGCAGCCTAAGACAGGTTTGTACTGGATCATTTTTGAAAGTAAATTTAAATTGCAGCCAATAAATAAATAGCGTTCTGCTTGATGGTTACATGAACATCAATTGATACAAACCTACATTTGTACACTTCAAGCTAACATCCCCATTAATTGGTTTCATTCAATCCCTGCCATTTGCCTACTTTCTAATGACTTTGTAAGCACTGATGAATGAGCAATTGCAACTGCTTTTATGTCAGTTATGTTATTTCTGCTACAATTTTAATCCACAAGATTCCTAGATTACCCATATTGATCAAATTCGCTGATATATATATTTATCTGTGCACAACAAACCAAAAACGACTCGTAAAAAAACCCTGATGTCAATGCTCAGTGTTGAAAAAGCCTATTTGTCTTTTCTGTGATTGGTCGCATCTTCCTTTCAATGACCAACACTTACAGAAAAATCCCAGCACAAACCTGCTTCCATGGAATCAGTAAATAAATATATAATACAGATTGATTGAGATTTACAATAGGGGGTACAGGAAGAAAAACAGTTGCTGCCTGGTAAACATTGTGAACATTGGTCCGTTTAAAATTGCTGCCTCACAAGCAAACCCAGATCGGTCCATCGAGTAGCAGTAGGTACACAATCAGGTGGCTGAACTTCAGTATACCTGTGAAGGGAAACAAGCTTGATATACGTACGGTAGGCATGGAGTAACTTGGGTGATACTGTGATGCCTGGGCTGCCGCAACTGCATTCACGTGCGCTGGGTATCGAGGAAAGTAAGACGCCCATGCAGCTTGCTGGGTTCGATACGAAGACGTTGAAGAAGACGGTGCTTGACTTGGGTTCGGGTTAGGTGAAAGCGAACTACTGTTGTTGTTGTTACTGCTGCGACTCTTCGAGTTGTAGTTTGGCCGTGACTGTTGCTGCTGTTGCTGCAAATAACCAATCAAAAGTGTAACATTATGATCAGTCAGTCATCATTTCAAAAATCCCCACACTAATTCCTGAAATTGAACGCGCTAACATTTTCGTTTGCATTTCCCGTATTAGAGGGGATTTCCTAGTACCAAACAAGTAATCGTCACCGTTAAAATAATGCCAGAAAAAAACAAGGAAGAACACTGCAATTTAGTACTCGTGTTCCACGTCATAATATTATAGTTATGGGTAGAAACCTCTCTTGATTTTTCTATCATTTTAGAAAACCTCATCTTCTAGTTCTTGTAAGGTTAATGCATCGAAAAAATTCAACACAAAAACAACACACTTGTTCCCAATAATAACATCGCACGGCCACTAGTATTGGAAATAAAATAACTACAGGTTTACAGATTAAGTAGCGATAATGACTAGTAAAATCGCATTTCATTTACATGTCCATAAACATCCAAATCTTAAGCTCAATCCATCTGCTGTATTTTCAAATCACAACCTGTTGTCAAAATATAACCACGTGTCCTCTGATGTCGATAACATAATCTTTCTCAGATTTAAATAACGTACACGTAGGCCTAGTGCATTACCATTCAAATCACTATCATATCAGCTATCAGCATGATAATTGCCGTCTGGCAAAATCAAATGGCAATGAAACTGCGTATAGCATACCATAAATGGTGGTTGGGACTCTGTACATTAAAAAAGTTGCGGCGATGAGCGAACATTTTGATTCTGGCTCATGCGAAGCTTGGATGCGGCACAAAAACAAAATTGTAAGCGGATCTGAAACATGGATGGAGGAGGCAAGAGCATGTATGACGGCCAGCTGCACAGTTTTCAACAAAAGAATGGTCAGTGATGACGCAAGCAAGCAACATCATCCCACCTCGAATTTTACCCGCAACGTTATATTCCCCATTCCAACAAGATTCAATTTCACTAATGTTTTAGGATAGGAGAGAAAAAATAAAGAAAAAATCCAGGTTGGCACCAGAGCGACGCCATTTGCCAAAATGGCCGCCCAAAATCGAACGTTTTTCCGCGCCATTTCACCAAGGGAAAACTGGTTAATTTTTGTACACTTCTACTGAAGGTTTTTTTTAAGTCAAAACTCACATTTCCTGAACAATTTCATTACGTCTATACACAGTCACTTCATTGTTTGATATCTTTGCGGATTTACGAGAAATCTGAACATTTTCAAACGAAGGAAACTGAAACTAGTCAGCCATGGAAATCTTGTTTTCCTAGAATTTTACCGTTTGTCCTTCACACATGCGCATTTTTTCCTTCAATGCTGTTAAGCACTTCGTGATTGCCAAGACGATTGAAGTGAAGTTGTCTTCGGATCAGTATCGAATTCAATTTAAAAAAATAGGAGCAAACGAATCACGCGTTTGGTAGGCTTACCGCACCTGTTGTCAATTTTCAAGGTTTATAGCTTATTTTTTTTCTTAGAAACACCAACAAACGCAACTTTTATTTATAGGTTTGGCGCTCAGGAAGCAAGCAAGATGTGAATCTTCACTTCCTTATCTCTCTCTGCTTTTCAAATAATGCGAACTGGATAATCGAGCATCCAATGACCATTTCAAATCCGTGTAAAAATGGCATCCATATAGGTCTCTACTAATTATTATTATTCATTAGCCTTGCCAACTTCCATCTTTTTTATTCCTTCACATTAATTAACGTGCACAGTTAACAACATGAACAATAACCACCTTTTAATTGCATTTCCTTTAGAAAATTTGGCGACTCATGCCAAAAAAAGTAACAGAAATTTCAGCTGCTACTGAAAAAAAAACAAATCCAATTAAAGACGACACCATTTTGTGACATCCTTGCATTGTATGCAAGCGTTTTCCTATTAGTATACATATTTGGCAAGTTCCCTGCAAAAATCCCAATTACAATTAGGCTTACAGCTAATTTATAATCATCAAACATACTACGAGAAAATCCATATGATGTTCTGGCAAACGGGAAGACACGTGTAATGTAATGACCACTTGTTGCTACCAAAAAAAAAATTAGGGGAAGCCAAAACCAGAGGTTTTTCCTAGGTTTCAAATCGATATAATATAGGCCTCAATTGTCAGGAAATACACAGAAACAGAAATTATGCGTTACACCTACATAACCTATATTTTAACAATACTAGAAATACGTAAAATAAATTCAAGATTATATTTTGATATGAATTCTCCAATGGTCGGCATGTACCCTATGGAACTACAAACAAGGTTATGGATGTCATTGACAAGAAAAAAACGATAACATCCATAATCTGCAGCAATGTTGACTTGTTTCCTTGAATAATTCATATTTCTGCAAACTAAATTCCAAGTAATGATCACGTTTTTCCTATATACAAAAGTAGGTCTACAACTTAAAATACTTCACAAGTATTTTACTTGGCAATAACATCAGGTTAGTTTCAATGGACTTAATGATTTGAACACGGTAACTTTACATTTCATTGACAACGCCATAAATAATTAAACTAGAACAGCCACAAAATCCAAGAAATCCCGATTCACTATTTGTATAAATTGCTATTTCTAACAAATTCCTTCTTTTTTCTTGGGGGTGGGGTGTTAGAAGAAAGCTGAGTCAATCAATTAGTTAAGCCACGCCTCTCGGGCGCTGAAATTTGAAAAACAAAGCGTTATTATTAAACCTGTTGCTTATTAAAACTTAACCCGATACCTTCACATAAAGATTTTTAAAATATGACGTTTATATACGCTCGTATAAAAATAACACTAATAGGTAGTAATAAACATCTATTTACGTCGCGGACAGGTCATATAATTAAGTTGGGCGGAGCTTAGCTAAAACGCTTCATAATAGGAGAGGTAAGTTCACGCACGCATACCGAGGGGCGTGGCCTGTTGATTGATTGGCCACGCTAGAACCAGAACATTTCTTCGTAATTACAAATTATAATTACAGATCCATGTAATAACTGTGAATATGAACGAGATTTGCATTCACATGTATAAAACGGGTGTTAATTCCTTGTACTAATACATAGTACGTATAGTAAAAACTTCAGGGGGAAAAAAATCAAATTTATGAATGGTCAAACCTTGGACTACTATTAAATGGGAAAAAATATTTCCTTCAAGTGTCCATCCAACACCCACCTCTAGAAACCGCTGGGTGAAAAAATTGGGAAACTTGTTTCCGGTACATACAATTGAGTTAAGGGGGGAGGAGGAGGGAGTTTCAGAATTCACCTTCCCTTTTCTTGTCTACTTTCCTTAAAGTCTATAACCTATAAATATCAACTCCAACAGGGAGAATAAAAAAACTGGTATATTCATATAATGTCGTAACCGTATAACCATAGTCAAAAAAGCAGCAGGGGCACAGATCGGCTTTTTTTCCACACATCAAAAAATAAATGGAAGGAGCAACAAAAAAAATCGCGAAGCGCCGCCGCTGTGACGTCACATCGCCGAGGTGAAGCATGTCACGTGACGTCAATCGCTCGCATCGCAAACCAAACCATTGTGACGAGTTGTACAAAACGATTGATCACACTTCCAATTCCTCATTATTGCAACCAAACACATTGCCCCACATTTTAATCCACTGTACTACAAACACAAAGAAAAATAGCGATCGTTTCAACAAGGAGAAAAAAAAAATGCCGGAAAACCCGTTGGGGATTTCTTCTTGTCAATGGAAGAACGCCGTTTATAAATATACTTACACTTTCGTTATTATTTTCAGAAAAACTGTGAATGATGCCATCGCACATTTCAACTATACTTCTACCGCATCTTATTAACGTCACTATCGATTAATGAAAGCTAGATGGGTTGTTTGTTCTTTTTTTTCTCCCCCAACCCCAATATGCAGAGGCGTCTCAAGGCAAGTCAGTCATTTTGGAAAGCAGCGGCGGAGGGTTACACCGAGATCGCGCCAAGACTTTTTACCGCCCCTATTTTATAAAACGTCAGCCATGATCGCGCGCTCGTACAACTATAGAAACCATAGATAAAGCAAAAAAACGGGGGGATAAGCTAAAAATGAAACGTACCAGTGTTTTGTAATTGAGTTTTCTGTTGGCAGCGTCCATCCTGACGGCCATCTCGCAGCCCCAAAGCTAGCGATGCGATGCGGCGATTAGCGACGAACCGATTCACCATAACAACCTTTTCACGCTTATATGTAGTAGTAGTATATGTGTATATCAAATCACTGCCGGTTCACATTGGAGAATGGCCGCATCCGTCCTTCTTTCTCCCTTTCTCTTCCCTCACCTCTCTCTTCCAGTCACTCCCCAAATCCAACTTAAAAATTGTTACAAAAAAACGAAAAAACCTAAACGAACCCGCCGCCGGCAAACCCTAATCTAGATGCATCGCGCACTAACACGCGCGGGTAAAGTACAATCCCACTGCCACCATTTCGTCCTCGAACACGGCACACGAACCACACACACATATACAACACCACTGCGAGTCGACTCGGCCAGCCGTCTCACACATTCGCTTTTCACCGCTCTAGGCTGTGACGCAACAGTCGTATCCTTGCGCTCGACGACAAGTAGTCCCCATCCCCGGTAAAAACCAAACGAATGCCGGCTTTGCCATTGCGTTTCGCCATCCAATCCAATCCCAATCTCGGCTTCGTTCGTGCATCCACTTACAAATCGCTTACTATATTATCCGAAAAGCATTCATATTTATCCCCAATGTTTTATTTTGAAAGGACATGGCACGGCTCGCTGTATTTTCGCGATTTTTTTTGGCAGTACGCGCCCACGTTTTGCCTTGCTTTTTTTTCAACCCTTGTCAGTTACAAGTCTACGTATTAGTGGTGGTTTTTTTTGTTATTTGTTAAAGAATTGGCAGCTGTTTCTTGCCATATTTTGGCATATCGGGGATGCACAGGAACGACGATGGACCGAGGTATGAGCGGTCACGACCTCCTGACCTCCACAGAGGGCGCTGCGATGCGCAATACCGCCACATTTCAAATTCAAAAATGGAGACAGTGCGCGCCATCTCTGGGTGCCAATCCCAACTTGTCTCCCTGATGTCACCTACAGCGCCGCCCCGCGTCATTTCTAAAAACTGAGCTACTACTAAATGCCCATACGAAAACAAACACCACGATTACACATTGATTTCATGAAAATGTAATGTGGTTTACTTGTTTGCCAACTTGTGGAATTTAATCCTATAAGGTGAGATTCCAAACACATTTGTGAATCAATTCTTCCCGATATACGGCGCTGACAATGTGAATTTTAATTAAATGTACAAAGTACCGTTCACATTAGAATCAACCAATTTAGGTCATCCAAGACGACAAATTAAGAGTCAAGTTCAGAAAACAATGGGAAGGAAACTAAGCTACATTTATATCCAATTTACGCTTCCAATCCAAATGTGAAAATCCTGAGTTATGAAACTATTACTAAAAATACTTTTACGAAAATGCACCATCGTCTGTAAATTTTAGCTTCATTATAATAAGAAATAATAGTATTAAACAGAAGTTCAAAGTGTAGAGTAATAAAATGCATTTAATTTGAAGGGGGATAAAAAGATGGATAATTGTATGACTAAATACGTATATGACTTGGGGAAAAAAATGTTCAAATAATTATCTGGAGATTGTTCACCAGCTACTAATTGAATAATTTATACTCTTATTCTTCACCATCACACAAAAGTCCCCCTCACTATAATTTATTCACCACACGAACATATAGGTCTACTTTACTTTCATTTTTCTGAACCATATTTGTAGCACTTGTACCGAAAACAGCAATAAAAAAAAACAAAACAGAACAAAAACTATGACAACAAAACAACATTGGCAGCCATTAGGCCATTCAGCATAACAAATGGAGTTTACAAAATAGCTGGCAAAATGGCGGTCAAAATCTGATACGTTATGAAGTCACACAAAGTTAATTTATCAAGTCTGTAGGCGTGAAACATTCCCACAATAGTTCATAACGTACAACGTCCATTTTTAATTAATTCTCCACTAATCTCAAGATGGGATTCATTAACGTGTCTCGTTTTCATTTTGTACTTCAAATCACCCGGGTTGCCAACCTCATTGTTGACAATTTACTGCATGGTATTAAACTGGTTATAAAGCACGAATTCATATAGTGGAAAAGTCATTCGCCCACGCAAACTTCACAACTACTTTCCTATCGATCTGTATTATTGTTGGTGGGAGGGGAAAAAAAAGAAAATGGCCGCCGGTTAGTAAGAAAAGCAGGCACAGGAAGCGCACATAAAAGTCGGCAAGAGTTATCAATTGAGCTCAACGGAATGTAGTTCGACGCAAGAAACAAGAATGAATCCGAGGCAAGTCTTTCTCATGCATTCCGTTTCTTTTTCCCCGGTTTAAGCGACGAATAATACGTATTAGTATATAATCCCGGCCGATAGGAAACCAGGAAGGCGCCATTCAGTTCGAATCGAATGCGACAACAGCGCTTCTGCTGTCGCCTTTATCTCCCGATTCGAACCACATGCTTTTATCTCGGACAATTGTCCAAAAACGATCGGAGATACGTAATATAAAAAAACGATTCACTTATCACGAAACTCGGGTAATCCTGTACAATTATGCAAGTCGGCTAATAGGGGCAAAATTCCCACGAAATTTTAAAAACCAACAAATTGCATACCGAAATTCGGCCAATGGGAACAATGATAAACTTTCTTAGCAATTAAAATTTGCAACAAATAAAAAATGCATAAGGTAACAAATTTTGCGTAGAAGATGCGCAAACATGGCTCAAAGTCCGTAACAAAATATATACTTCAAGAATTGATTTGTTCAGAAATTTAAAAAGTATTTAATGAAAGATTAGGAGCAATGCATAAAAATACATGTTAAGCTGACAACAAAGAACATTTACATTTTTGCTAATACCATCTGTAGACCTGAACTTCTAAAAAAGAATAACAAATTCGTAATTTTAAGAATGGTTTCAAATAAGTTTTCAAATTTCAATACTTCTTGGTAAAATATTGACAAACATCTAAAAGCTTACTTTTGCAAAATAATCTCTTCAGCCATGTTTTGTCAATGAACACGAATATAAATAACACACAATTAATTTATACGGTGAAACGTGCATTATAGTTCTCAATGGTATAAAATAGGCCTAAACTTAGTATGGAATATTTTCATTTACCTGAGCAGATTGCTGACTACTTTGAGCTTGGGTCATGTTGCCACCACCATTGTTGTTGTTATGGTTGCTGTTATTGTTGTTGTTCAAATTGTTGACCACTTTGCGGCTGCTACCTTTCGATTGCATGTGCTGAAATCACAAAACACAGCACAGGGTCACTCACTATTCTCATCACTATTCGGCCATTTACCTCCACCAAAATTAAATCCGCATGTTTTCAACCATCTGCTTCTCACAAACATTTCCCTGTTTTCTTTATTGTACAGTATTACCCTATACAGTAGTAGGTAGTTGTTTGTGTGGTTATAAGCAGTGAGCAGCTGCAATTTTTCCAAACACATGGACGTAGGCTACCATGCAACACAATGTCAGAAGTTGTCAATAACCTATTTCTCAAAATGAAATTATGCGCACTCAGTGAACTAACATATTGGAAACACCACTGGCCGGAAGTAGTGACCACACAATTAAATTTGGTCTAGTAATTCCAATTATATAGGATTTCAATAAAGATGAAACCCGTTTTACAAACACCTGCCCACTTACTGAACCACAACTCTGCACATGTTCATATTATATTTTTCCTTTGTTATATTTTCGGTCAATTACAAGGTTACTCAGTGCAATTACTACCAATTATGAAGTAAGTATGGGCAGAAATACGTTCGAAAGTGAAAAAGATTAATTTCAACAAGAAATTAAAATCAATTGTATAGCCAGGGCCCTATTTCTCGAAAGCAAAAGCAAAAACAAAAACAAAAGCAAAGCAAAAACCCAAAACCAAAATGACTTGATTCCTCAAAACTTTGAAATGTTTTCATTTTTGGCTTTGGTTTTTGGATTTTGCTTGTTGTTTTTGGTTTTTGTTCATAGATTTTGCTTTTCATCTGTTTTCGTTTTGATTTTTCTTTGGTATCGTTTTTGTTTTGATTTTGGTTTTTCCTTTTGAGAAATCAAACAACCAATTATTTGTCGTTTTTGTTTTGCTTTTGTTTTGTTTTCAGTTTTTGTTTTTCCTTTCGAGAAATCACAAAACCAATATTTTAATCGTTTTCGTTTTGTTTTTGCTTTCGAGAAATAGGGCCCAGGTCGAATGGGAAATCAAAACAGCCAGTGGACTTAATTTCCAGACCGCGAAGGTTGCAACAGGAAAACTAAATAACATTCCCATCCCCATCCCCCCCCCATTGTTTCAACATACGGCTCTAATCTTGGCAACAAGTCAAACAATTAAGACAGTTTACATTCTTTTTGCTACCGTATGTTAAACCGATATTTTACCTTTTTATTATCACCAAACTAGAGCTTCCAAGATGTACACCACAAAACTACATTCCGACTATAATATACACATACACCTGAAAAATTTACAACCTTCATAGACTAAATTAGTCGAACTCCATAATTTTTCTTGGGGAAACAAATATTAGTCCGAAACTTCAGATTCCAATTACGATAAACTTCAAATTCCAGACAAAAGCAAAAGTTTTTTATACTACACCTATATAGGCAGTAATACACAGACAGTAATGATTAAACATTAACCATCCCTTAACCAAAAGCCTGACATTCCCTTGCCTATTGGCATCCACAATTTATGTGATAAATCTGCAATTTAATTCCCTACAGGAGAGGCGATTAAATTGAGGAATAAAAAATCTATTTTTGACCCTTCATGACTCTCATCAGGATGCAAGTGGTTATCTCAAATGCAATTCACCCAAAGCATTGTTTGCTCATTGAAACATTGAAATGCGCATAAGCCGAAGGCTGTAAAGCATAACTGCAATTATGTTTATTTAATAATGCGTTCAGTTTATCAGTGATCATCCAAAATATTCAAGGAATTGTGAGCGACTTTCCCAAGAAGATGAAAGTCATACAACCGGCATGATCGCATAATAATTATTTTAGACGGATGTGGTCGCGACAACCCAAAGTGAGCAAATGTTACCTTCTTGTCATCTGTGGGTCCATCTTGCGCCGCAGGGGGTCCACCTCCATTTTCCCCATTGGCACTTGTTTCTTCGTTCTTCACGCCGTTCATCTTCAGATCACTCGTTCCACCTTCCCTATGCTCATCCTGCGGTCACACACAAGAAAAAAAAACAACAAAACAAATTTAAATACAACATGCAAAATAAAAGAAAGAAAAAGAAACAACAGGCGCAAAACGTTCAGCTCAAAGAAAAAATCACACTTCACCTGGATGGAAAAGGGTCAAGAATCTAAGGTCAAACGCACCCCAAAAATTTCCCATGGCAAATATAAAACGCGGAAGTGTTTGTTTTATTTAGTTGTATACATATGTAGGTAGGTATGCCTACATTCCAATCGACAATTTCGAATCAAACTCAATTTTCTCCTCAATGCAGAAGAAACGCATTTGACAAGTTGCAGAAAACCGGTTCCAACTCAAAAATGTAATACCAACTCAAAAATATTTCAGTAAAATTTCTTTCACTCCCTTATCAAATTGTGGACAAGCTTGCTTCATATTAATATCAACTTCAGTTGAAATATTCACTGCATTCCAAAAATTTATTATGACAAATTACTTGTAAGACATGAAAACGAAGTGAGAAATTTGTAGACATCTTTCTTTCCACTGGAATAACTACTGTCAAATACTATTACATAACTTGCTAATGTCCCCAATTACGTTGGTTGTATATTTGTTCCAACTTTCCAATGTTTTTTATTTAAATTGTAGTTTCAGCTACAAGTTTTGTGAATTTAAGACTGTATATTTGGTCATTACAAACATATTCAACCAAGTGTTCAACTCGTGTTCACATGCCACCATCATCATTACCATTATCCTAATGTTTATCTTTATTTAACACCGACAAATGAACAGGTGTTGTTAATGTTTAGCACTTATGTACCTAGCTTCCTCTACAGTTTCTGTACACTTTCTCAGGACAACAAAAAAAAGCTCCCGTTTCAAAGCTTTTCCTGAAACACCAAGATTAACTTCCAAGGTGAAAATATACAAGAATATGACGACATCGCTTTCATCCAAGAAACCGGGCAAAACTCGGGTCAGAACTTCAGATCAAGGGGATAGGTCGCATTCCAAGATGGCCGCCATTCTTTCTTAGAAACGAGACAGGCAAGGGAAATAAAATAATGACGTAGCAGTCTGCATGAAACTACTGTTTCTACTCGTTTAGGGAAGGGGAAAGGGATGGGGGACGACTCGTTTCATTCAGAAAATACAAAATGTGCGAGGAGCAAGTGATATTGTGAATAGTCGGGGAACAGCCGATCCGTCGCGTTTAACACGGACTGCCGGAGGGGTGCGACCGCACAGGAGGGCCGAACGCGTTTTCAAAACCGAAATGTTGCAGAGACAGATGGAAAAGATGGAGACAGAAGATGTGGAAAAAGGATGTTGACCCTAATCCCGCAAGCGTAGCCTTGAACTCTCCTTCGGCGGCGTTTGGTCATGCGTTTCGCCTCTTTCTCTGGCTTCGGTTCAACACTCATCACACTGCTATGACGTCACCGCGTGCCAAAAGGATGTATTTTACGTATTTCTCCCAATTTCCATTTTTTTCCACCGTAAATTTCACGAGTTAACAAACACAATGTGAAGAAAAAGAAATTCGCTGGATGTACTAAGGACATATGTATTTCAATGAGGCGTATATACGGAAGATAGGGACTCGATCTTGAAACAATGATAAAGCACAGCGTGGCAACAAGTTTGGAACAGTTGCGCCATCCGGCGCCATAATAACGCACCAAAACACTTCTTCGAAAGGAAATGTGGAAAAATTTGATAGTAAAATCCCCGTCTAAAATTACAGAAGATAATATTCCGTCATTTAGAATCTTATCAACGGGAAAACATTGAAAATAAAAAAAAAATATGGTATCACTACAATAAGTCTAAAAACGCCTTTCAAAAAACCCTACATTTGTTATGTAAATGTAAGCTAATAAATTAATGCACTGAAGCTAATCAGGACAGGAAACTTGATAACAAAGCTTAATTATGTCGCATTCAACAACCTAAAACCGAGCATTTCCGACTATTTCCGAAAATAGCCGACAAGATCTCCGCATTCCAAGCAAGGTCAAAGTCCGTCGCAAACGCTCACACATGCCACAGAATAATAATGCAAAAAAGACGTTGCGTTGCATTGCATTATAATAATAACAGTAATGCCACTAATAATATTACATCGAAACATTCCCACAATAACCCAGTTCAACGCACTAACTAGCCAGCGTCTTCCATCATACACCACCCACTGACCGCCATCAACCACGTGATTTCCCATCATGCACCACCGAGTCTGGCATTTTTTGTTCTCTCACTCACTCACTCCCTGCACTCATCTCTCATGACGAAATGCGAAGCGGTCGCCGGTCACGTGACCCAATCTGGCCACTGAACTCGTCGCTGTTCGCCAACTGATAAACAGTCAGAGGGCAAAGGTCACGTGACGTCTTCCAAACCCATCCTCATCCATCCCTCGATGAATAAATTCTCCATGCATATGCAAGGAACCGAGGAACGCAGCCATAAAAATCGCTTCGCACAGTTTCCGTGTAGTGCTTTTATTATTAGTCGCCATCACCAAGTAGTACTGTATAATAACTTTGCCAATTCCTCTCTCCCTCCCTCGTTCGAAAAATGGCGTCGTCCAAATACCGGTACCCAGTCGGTACGCCACCGGAAGCAACTCGTCCTCCCGCGTTCCCTTTGATAAATCCCACCGACCGAAATACCAGCGCATGGTAATAATAAATCATCATTCAAGTAAAACATGCAGCCGTAATAATAAAGAAGGGAGAAAAAAGACAATTTACATCCTTGTAAACGTGTTTTAATACAGGAATAAGGTCACGGTCGTGTTGCTGATCCGCCAAGTCCGGGTCATCGCGATTGGACGGCAATTTCGAGCGGATTAAAACGATCCAAATAAATACAAAAAACTTATCAAACAACAACAGTGGATCAATGAAACTTGCTTGAATAAACACGAACTTGTAAACGGATGGGATTGTGCAAATAAATTCTCACGGGTAGATGGTTAATTCAATTCATAGAAAGGATTAGTGAATCTTCCACTGCATCCAAAATTTAAAAAGTGTTCATGTTTTTAAATATAGAATTGTGGCCAACATAGTCGATGATATGGGAACTCAATTTCACATATTATATATTTGAGGTTGCATTACAAAGCTTTCTTTTACATTAAGAATTCAATATTCAATGCAAGCGCCCCCTGCAGGTGACTTTTGTCAAAAACCAAAGGGCAAGCATAACCTCTGTAGGAAAAATTTTGGAGTCTATAAATAATTACGATGATCACATCCATGATAAATCTTCAAGACTGGCATTAAAAATGTTTCATTACTGTTCGAGTCAATCGCCAACCGGAAGTTGCGTCGGTTTCCGGTCGCTGTTCAGTTCATTATAATTGCATTGAAAACAACAGTATTAACTAGTCACAGCTATACCTGCATATGAACTTTAGGATGTTTGAATCAATCTAAAAAAAATATCATTTTGTATTTAAAATGGAATCCGGTTACCACTGAAAGTGGAACACAAGCAGCACTACAAATGGTACAGAACATATTATAACAGATAAAAGATTTTCATAGTAATGATAGGGGCTAAAAAAACGGTAATTTCTGTATTTGGCTTCAAACCTTTTTTATTTATAATTTCAGTGAGATATTCATTATATCTGTACATCAAGTGCAACAGATGCCAATTTTGTTATAAATACTTATATCAATGAATGGGGAGAAAAAAAGATGTAGTCTGATGCAGTGCAACTTTGTTGCATGACAATTAATAGTACGCAACTTTTATGTGTTACAGCAACGGAAATGTTGCGCATTTCACGATTTGAGACAATAAAATTGCAAGCCGCACTTAATCTGCTGCAATTTGTGTAACCATCAACATTTATCGCGGCATCTGTTGACAGAAGAACTAAATTGCATCAAGTCCTTGGTAATAAACCCCTTCAAAAACTATTGTAATGCCAGATTTCCAAGACCGAATCACACTGGCAAGCCCTTGTCGACATATATAACGATACGTATCGAAGAACGGTATCGTTTCCGTTTTCCACAAAACAACGCAAATGCGAAATGTCGCATTTGTGAACTTCTGTAACTCGGGGTAAATGTCATCGGTCAACCGCAGCCACCGTTTTAATATTATCAACAAGCCACAAAACCGTCTCGACAAATCCACGACCTTTTTCCTTGAAATTCAAACCAACTTCTCACACCCAAATTCTAATTCCCGCCATTAAACAACGTATAAATCGCTCTCCACACTTGGGAAATCAAAATAAAAATTTATTTTGATGGCATATAATGTAGTCGCCCAAGGCTATTTCATTGGCTATCAAATTTAAAGCTATCCCCACATATAATTCTTTCAATTTTAGAAGAAGCATAAATAAACTTACCTTCATACTTTGTAAAATCCGATTTCGCCGATATCTTTATATAAAAACCAACGGTCGAACTGACACTTTGGTCAACGCAGATAGATGGATGGATGGATGAGAAGTGGAAACAAAAGAGATGCGTTAATTTTGGCCTAGGAGGAGAGCAGTCGGCGCGTCGACCTCGTTTCGCAAGTTCTGTGTCCTCTGCCGAACGCAAAACGTCAGAAACGCGTCGAAGAACGAACGCGATCACGGCATCTACGAAAACCGTGCACCGGCCGAGCTATAAACTGCGCACTTGGTTGGCAAAAACTAACAAAAATATCACGTTGTTGTCAAGGTCCGACGATCCTAGGCAAACGGGGTGTGAAAAGGCACAATTGAAGCACACCACACACTCGCTGGTACAACGTTTGAAGTGGCGACAAGCCGAACGACGACGCGTGTTCCACACAGAGAATCACAAATTACGACTGTCACTCACGGCATCCGTCCTGCAAATGCGCCGCGTACTTTGTGATTGGCTGCTTTTTTTTCTCTCGCCGCGCAAGCGCAGGTGAACCGATCTCCGTCTGCACGTGCGGATGGATACCGACGATGGGTTCCGCCTCAAGTACCGCCTTCATCGGAAATCCGCCAATCAACGTTGCCACCCACGCACACTGCAGGCATCGGCGGAAGGATTTCCATCATGTTTTCCCGCAAATAAACCCCGTTTGATCTCCAAGTTTATTGCACCAAAATAAAGCCAAATCTCATAAACTCGTTTTAAAAGTATCTTAATCGATTGCTTTATATATTGTTTGGGTTTTCTATAGCTCTATTCAACTTACAACACCATTACATATAATCGGATCTGGCGGAGCGATATCAAAATGGTCAAGTTCCGCCCCCGCAACTTCAATATCGAAACGATATAAATTTGAAAACGTCACATTTAAAAGAAATGTGTCAACTGACATTTGAGTAGTTTCTTGGAAAATGATAGCAACACCCTCTAAGTAAGGCACAACAAAATGAAATTGGAAATTACAATTGATTCTCAATTAGTACATCAATAATATATAATAATTAAAAAAATAAATATTTGAAGTAAACATTTAAGGTTTAAAAGTGCATCTTATCTACAATTGTATTGAAATCCGTTTGTTTTTAATAGAATCTGATGGTTATACTAAAATTAGCCCAAGTAGTTTCTAGAATTTTACAATTATTCTTACTTATTTGACTACAAAATAGGGAAAATATATAATGAGTAACAGCAGATATGATAGCATCTTACCAGATGTAAGAATGCCGGATTCGGAAATAAATGCTTTACAATAGACTTTGGCACGCAAGTCGGGGCAAGGTGTTAAAATAAAGTGTAAGATCGAAGCTATGCTCCAGTAAAGTGAAAAACATTTGTGAAATGTTTAGGAAAACAATAACCACATGCTTGGGTGGTGCAAGGACAATGGCTTTACAAAACTGAGCAGATCAACCGTGCGTACCCTTGCTTCATCCCAACTTTTTTTTTTACAGCGCCAATGCATTGCTTCCGGTCTATTCAACGACTTTCTTTCTCAGCCATTTAATCTCCAGTAACAATATCATGAAAATAAGTTACAACACTTGATATTTTTATCAAGAAAATTTACAATTTCTACTCCATCAAAAAAAATGCCTAACAATGATTACAGTTTCCAATAAATGTATAAAATAAGAATAAGAATTTTAGAGCATGATGTGAAATAGAGTAGAACCCCTCATAGCTTATCCTCTATTAGACAACTTATATATTATACTAGAACAATTTCGAATAAAAAAAATATAAATTCATACCTCCTAGGCATTATCTAATAACTGTGTCCAAAACAATGAGGTAAGAGGAGTTCTACTGCGCAACACTCAGCATAATGTATTTCTATGAAAAATGAAACTTACTTACATGTAAATCAAATGAAGATGACAGTTAAGTTTTATTACCACAACTGAAATGCGGGAAACTCCGCTGTATCGGGATCCAAATTGTTGATCAAGAAGTAGATTATTCCAGCCAATCCTTCAAGTAGATTCAATAGTTTTCAGAAAATCAATTAATGTGCACAATAGAGAAACAGGTTAAGTCTAAATGTTACATTTCATTGTCTTTCATTTCATAAATTGTATATTAAATTGGTCTGCATTTTAGAAACTTCATTTTACCTGAAATGCCGAAGCAATTTCTTGCAATTAAAATGTAACAATGTATATATTATGCTCCATTTCTGAATTGAATTAATTTTTGCATAATACATATAAACCAAAAATTCTAGGTGCTTTACCTTCGAACAGTGACAATGGCGAATCCGCAACTCTGCACTGGTTCTTTTCATAGTCGAAACACCATTCCGCAAACTAAATAAACATTACTCCACTGAGACAATCATATATGTACACAAATATGCAATCAAACAACTTAACCTTTTTGGCTCGGTACAGATGCTTCGGCTCGCCTGTAACACGGTGCAACAGCAGAAACGCACTGCCGTTACCGGAAGTGCCGTGGCAGAGTCCGCAACCTTTGCGCAGCAATCCGCGCTTCCAAATTACTTCACCACAACCGAGTGCAGCCTCCAAGTACTTTGCGTCTGCAAAAACCTATATAAGAAATGCCTGCATTCAATCTTAACATCACATTCATTATTTTAACAACTTTTGCATTAGCTTGTAATGTGCTAAAAGTTTCAGGGGGTGTTATGAAACCGCGTCAGTTCACATTTAAGATTTAATGTAGCCAATGTTTCACTACCAGCACATACACTTATATAATACCTTGTATGCCAGGGCAAACATGTAGATGAAACCTGGTGCCCCATGACACCAATGCACTAATCTATCAGACTTGCTTCCCAAAGAAGATGGGTAATTGCCAGAAGGATATTTCAAAGTCGTCAAGGAATCGATTGTAGGCCTTATCAACGTGTTCATATCGCTCTCCTTCACGTATTCACGGGCCTAGTACGAATCATCGAAGTGAACAACAGAACTGTAAATGCGTTTCAAATTTAAAGTATCCAATTATATTAATTGCCTGCAAGAGCATGAACACGATGCCCGACAAACCATGAGCAGCACCTAAATAATAAGAGTCGTGCCATTTGTACATCAGGGGAGATGGCCATTTTTCCTTATTCGACAGCGAAATGCCAGATTTTAGAATGACATCAATAATCTGAAAGAAAGAAACAATGACAAATTGGGATGTAGAAGCTACATTGATATAGTACATCATGTTATAACTTTAATTGAAACTCAATGTGGACAGAAACTGTATTTTTTAATCAAAACCTACTGCATTCACTGATTTTAAAATGAATCTGGATCTCATGCATGCAGATTCCAAAATGTTATAACCAAGAAAATATCACGATTAATTTTATTTGCTCTATTTTCCTCGCACATAATATAACGATATATTAATGTGCAAGAAGAATTTGCAGTACTTAAACCAGACACACAAATACGTAATTATACTGCAGGCTTGTCACCTGATGTGGGAATTATTGTATTGTGACTGAACAAATGGAAAGGAAAATTGGAGCAAACCCTGCTCGTTGAAGCTTGATAAAATATGGTCCACAATAAAATAAAATATGTCAACTGTAATTATACATCGGTTCACGTGCACGTTTTCAGAAGCCTATTGATATGTAATATCATTGTGCTAAGACTTGCACTGATTGCACACCCTAAATTGAAAACAAGTTTATCATGCAAGAAATCAGCAATCCAAAAATTGGATTTTTCACTTTTGAAAATTGCTGCGCACACAAACAATTTATGTTATGGTTCAAGAAAAGTACTGCCCCAATTTGATGTCTTACAGATACTAAATATTGGAAATAATCCTGCATTCAATATTCAGTGTCCAATTTATGAATTAAAACAAATGACTTATCAGGTTGAAACTCTCCATTTTGTTAAATCGACAATATTTTCCATAGAATATAAACATATATTACCTTATAACTTCGCATTTTACAAATTGTTAATTGTGAATCTAACATCATTTTAATTATACCGAAGTTATATCTACAAATAAAATTGATTATATGTCAGTTTTCAGCTCTTTGTTTACATTACGCAATTCTTTTCAATGTGGTCAATAAATAATTATTCAATGTGACAGAAATTCCACCACACACCTGGCAAATAATATCCTTGTCAATTCTATCTGTTCCAACATGCTTCTGGACCAACATCAATGAATACATGTATCCAACTCTACCATACAGTAGTTCATCAGGAACACCATGTTCCAACACTAGTGCATTTCTGTGCATCTTCAACAACCTACAAGAAACAAAAGCGTCACAATTAATTTGTAAAACTCTGAAGTCATGATTGGAAATGAGAATTGAAAATGTGGACTTTTTGATTGCTTCATCGGATTCTGGCCCCATTCCCAAATAATGGTACAGTATGGCGGCAATGGCAAGTGGCCCAGCATCTCCGCACAGAAATGAAATCCTCTTGCCTTTCAATAATGGCAAGCATTTCTCAACGTAACCAACAGCAGTGTTCAAGAATTCAGAACTTTGCGAAGCATCAGCCGACGCAAGTTTCAGATACAATAAGGAAATTCCTGAAAAAGTAACAATATTACTTTAGTCGTTTCTGAATGAATAATTAATAACAATTAATTGCTATTTACAATATTGGCTGCATCCTCTCTAATAGCACCAAAATAATCTTAGGAATTTTTGGATTAAGACACGACAAAGTCTCTAAATCTCATCTGCAAAACCTATTTATAATAATCATGTATTTTGGATTTGGATCTAAGCAACTCTTGTAGTTGGTCCAATTATAAAAATGTGATTTTCAACAGTCAGATTGGTTTTGTAAATTATGATAATTTAAAAATCATGATTTTCTGTGAATAATGAATGCAACCAACTTACATTTATTTTATCTATAGCATTTATCACAAAGCTTCCAGACATAGTAGTTTACTATTGCATAGAATAGAAAATACTGCAATAGTATATTTTCCTCATAATTAAAAAATATTACTTTCCTCATAATTTTCCTGTAGCTTTCTTGATCATATTCCAATTTAATTTGCTACAGCGATGCTGTTCATTTAAATTAATAAGGCAAATAAATAATTGCTCTAGGAAATTCTGCATTTAAATTAAAAAAAATACAAATGATATGACATGATAATTTATATTTTACCAGCAGTTCCTGTGTAAACAGAATTATCACCAGGATCCAAATTTTGGCCCAGACCCGTCTCCAGTTTCCTCAATAGCTTCTTTATATGCGTCCATAATGTTTCTTTCCATTCGTCATGCACCTGAAAGTGACGCAGCAAATCAATTTCTTCTCTCATACTTTGCTATATTGCGTCAAATTAGACAGACATGCGTGCAAATGGAATATTTCATTATTTATTTACCTTGCGAGCTTGAAAATCGAAAGGAACAGTCGATTTGCCTATTTCAAAATCGGCAAATTTGTTTTCAAACTCTCGATCGCTGGACATGTTTTGAACCTTCGCTTTCAATGATCGATACAAGCGATACCAAGACGATACCGGAGAATAGTACCGGTACACAATCCCTCCATCAATTTGGCCACGCCCATTTATTTACCCGCTAAAAGTTTGTCTGCAAAATAGATGTCGCAACTGATAAAGAAACCATAACATATTTGTACAAATTTTGAAATTGTATTGTGAAGAATTTGATGGTACCAATGGTACTGAGCTACTAAAAATCTACTTTCCATACAAATTTTTGCTTGTTAATAATTAATATTGGCTTTTTATGATAAATAATTTATTAAAGCTACTAAATAGAAAACAGTAATTAAAAAGTTACATAAATCAAGCTTATTTGAACTGAGTTTTGTTATACAAGTAATAATTACAGGGAGCATTCAGTGGATCATTGTCCTAATTGTCCGGGAAAAACAGTTATTTTTTTTAAAATATGTAAATAAAAACCTAAAGTGCGCGTATAAGTAAAACAGGAAAAAGATTGAAGATTTCTGATTGGCTGTCGGTAGAGCAATCTTTTTAAGATCACATTGCGAAACCAATGTCATTGGTCTGGACATAACATTGGATTTACATATAATAATCATCAAAAAGATATTTTTGCTGTCATACTAAACATTGAAACAAAGTTCATACATAGAGACATGTAATTGTAAATTGACTGAATTTAATAACAAATAAATGCTCGGGTTTCAAATCAGTCCATCATGATCAACGAGAAATGCAAATGAAATGAATTGCGCATATATTATATAAGTATAATCCGTATGAAACGTAATTATGAAAACTCGGCAGGAACTCGAAGTCGCTTTGGTGGTTCCATAATTATGTTAGCAATTGTTTTTTGTGAAACTTGAACGAGTTTCATTTTTTATACACAATCATGTTGCAATTTATTATTTCCGCGAATTAACAACGAATTTCGCAGTATTTTCTTAAACATATAGCTGCCGTGTACAATATCGCCTTAAATAACCATTTCAATTTTGTTTCCTTGAAACCAACAAACTTCTTTCAACATTTTCTTTCGTACGAAATAATAAATTTACGCGGACATGTTCCACCAATCATTTTATAACACAAGCTTATATATCACGCACATTCTCATTTTGCGATTCCTTAAATTTTTGTGTAGTAAAATTCACGCAATTTTGACAAGACAATATTGCAAGGGCTATAGGGAGAGTTCAGCAATCATGTTTGTATAGCTTTGCAGATTATTTGCAAACCGCAAAGGTAAATATTGCACATGTCAGCATTGAAAATTGGAATGGTTTCATTTTTATACAATTATATATTATTGCAAATAAATCATAATTGTGTCGTTTTTTCAGAAGAATAACAAAATGTCGTCTCACTTCATTTTTCACTACTTCGATATACAAACGGTTTTCAATAAAACTCTACAATTAATAATTGCTGCTTTTGTTCTCGCAAATCTGTACACATCAACGTTCGGTAATTTAACAATTTCTCTATAACTATTTGGGGTATAGGGCGCAAAAAATCCGTCCCTAGATTCTTTTATATTATTCACGAAAGGAAGAGCCCATACCATATGAATTTTAAGCAAAAATTGCGCAAATATACGCTTATTACACACCACTGAATAGCCTATACCTTAAAATCATTTACATTTTATAAATGGTACCGTTTAAATTTCAAAATCTTGTATAATTCATTCTTAAATTTGTGCCCATCGGAAAATACTACACTCTAACTCTTGTATGGAATGTAACCAAATATGGACCAACACAAAATCTAATTATGTCACTATAAAGCCAATTAAGAATCGATGTAACAATAGCAGCCTAATTGTAATTTATTTTGTCGCAATTTCAATTTACGTGCAACTTCATAATGTTTAATAGATGTAATTGTTTCTAGAAAATAATTTACCACTTCCAACACCAGATGTCAGAAACAATAAACCTATAAACAGAGAAATATGTGTATAGGAAGTGGAAATTCTATTCTAAAATATAGCCTCGCCTCCTCAGCCAGACTAATGGTTGCCCTGGGGTGGAGGTTATTCGAATGTTTGCCGCCATTTTCGAGTTTCGCACATTCGATTGATCGTAATTTTTCCCAAGCAAATGAGCATTTACTGTGCATATTTAATATGCAAGAACAACCGAGATAAATGAGCGTACATCGCTTTTATCAATTAAATCAATATTTTATACGAATAAGCGCGTATGAAAACAACACCGAAATTCGTCCAATAACAGATGCACCACCACATCCAAAGATGGCGCCGTTATCTCTTGACCAGCAATGACTGGCATTTCGATTTCCACTCCCTATTCATATACCTCCCACTATAAACTAGTCAATAAATGGAATGTTGCAAATATATACCGCCTGGTGGTAAGCAAACGAACTCTCAAGACAACAAGAAGCAAAGTTACACATTTGGTTGCATTCCTTTATTATTGTTTTAGAAAGAAACAAAGTTTAATTAATTTAAGTTCCAATTTGATTTAAATTTTGCACATCTATTTCCAACATCTTCTGCTCTTTCGAAATGCCACATACAGTATCTCAATCAATCAATATGACAGTATTGCTAAAAGTCCCACCAATAAATTATGAATTCAAAGCGATCTGTGTGTGCGTTGACCACAACGTGATTATCACAGTAAAATGTATGGTAGCATTTTCCTTCCAGGAATCAACTTTATTTCTCTTTACAATAATGACGTCATCATTTCAGCGAGTCATGGAATGACGCCACTGTGATAAGCAATTGTATTATGCTAAATTTAGCTCATGATTCACTAATAAACAATGTTTCCAAATTGAAGAGATGTCCATGAAGGAACAAAGTTAAAGCCAATGACAAAAGTACAAAATCAATTTTTCATATTCAATCACATGACCAAATAGTTTCCCAAAACTTAATGCTGTATAAAATCTCAAAACACATCATGAGTTTATGAGCTCAAATGAAATTATGAACTGCATTTATGTAATTTTTTTGTTTAGATGTTGGTTCATGATATAATAGCATTGGTAAACTTTTGAAAATCAATGCAATTGTATTTGATCATTCTCAAAATGTCTATGACGTCATTATTGAAAGTTCGAGTTGTCCTAAATATTTGATTTTCATCTACAAGGAAGATGGGATTTTTTGTTTTTCCAATAGCAGAACATGAGGTTTGATCTGTACAGATGTACATAGATGTAATAACAAAGAACAATGGCGGCGCTTTTCGCTCTCAATTCAGATTCAGGTACACTTAAAATGCGGTAAAACACGTACCCTACACTTTACACTATAGAAACGTCATCGGAGTACCATTTATACTGAGCAACATTATTGTCCCAAATTGTTTGCTTAGTGTATTTTCTTTTTTTATTTATTTATTTTTGGCTTTTTACTTTTTGCTGCGTGGCCGGCTCGATCATTGCCGAACTAAGATGATGACGTCATCAATCTATTGAACCGTATCGATCGATCAGTGAGCAGTTAGGGGTGTAACAGTTTGGACGGGCCACCACCAATCAGCTTCGGCCTTGGTGGGATGTTTGACGGACATGGAGGAGGTCCTACAACACCCAAGTCACACAACATCCCGTCCAAAACATGTCAGATTTGTGTATCGACCGCCATTTTTTTTTTCTCCGCAAAAATCGACGCTGACGGTGTTGGAGTTCTGCGCTACTCTGTGACTTGTGACGTCACTATGGGTGGTTGGAAGTGGTTCTAGCCGCATGAAGAGCTGTGATTGGTGGCCGATTTGCAGCGAACCCTGGTGACAGAATTTTAAACTCCAACACCGTCGACATCACAGTATAATCATTTTACAGTGCATGACACTGTTAAGAAATAAACGACTTAAGCTGAGCCGCAAAGGTGTCTTATGCTATTAGAAGAGTGGCATGTGTATAAACTTTAATGTGCCATTCCTCCAGCTATAGCCACGCCCATCCGCCATTTCAAAGCATCTACACCTTGGCAAAATATAACTCGTAAGCCACGCCTACAAATTCACCCATAATAATGGACCAATAACCGAGAGCCGCAGATGAAAACTGCTTCAAAATGGCGAAAGGATTGGATAAAATCTTGAAAAAATAACGTCACAAGAACATGTACTCAAATTAAAGACATTGCGGCTCAGTACAAGACGTATACATTCTTACATTGTAACTTTCTAGAAAGCTGAAATATGAAAATCATCTGTAGTCACACCTTGGCTTATTCCAACAACCTATTCCTTCCACTGTTCACTCATAAATCACACTGATATTCGATTAAAGATATTTTTGCATTTACAAATCAACATTTTCGAAATGTCAGCTGTTATGGGAGGAGCCAAGGCTTGATTTGAGCAAACAATATACATTTTCAAAGTAGGTATATACAATCAATAACCCCCTAATCCGAAATTAAATGGAATTTCTAATAATGCAATAACATAAAAAAACACCTTTCATCATTAAAACTTCCAAAAATCTGGAGAAACAAACGTATACACTTCAGAGATTTGGATTAGGGGTGTGTAACTGTATAAAGACTTTGAAATATTAAGAACATATTCAGTACTTTTGCATGTATAGGTAGGTACTTCTCCTATAGCTGAAGGCATGCAGCTAATACAACTCGAAAAATGTCACATATTACCAAGTCACTAAAAAGTTATGTTTAATTCATGCGTATCTATGACAGATAACGTAAATGAAGCATTTGCCTTTGAAATAATTAACGGTAAGCTATGCTTAATTTCACGTGAACCCCGTAATGATGCACAGATTTTAGGCATTACCTGCACCATGCGATGCAGTGAAGCTAAAAGTGGGGAACTTTTAAAATGAGCTCCAATTTCCCATTCACCGCTATTCATAAATCATGCCTTCATTACGTGCCAAATTGCATTATATATTGGCAACACTCGCATTATAGGAGAAATACCTACATGACAAAAACAATAACGCAAGTTTCTCGTTTCAGAGAATTAATGAATTACACTTACCAGTTGCAGTGGGAAGATTCTCATAATTATTTTCAGTGTGCTCAGTTCCGTTTAGGACGATCGGGCTTCCGGTTTCACCCGTCGTTAAGCGAGGAAAAATAAAAGTGGTCTCTGAGGTTGCCCGGTCTCCAACGTTCACACCAAGGGAATGTGCAGATTTGATTGGAGTCACCGACTTGTCCCCAAAAGTCGTTCCTACAATTCCCCCCCAAAATAATAATAAACATAACACCAAATTGAATGAATAAAATACTCGTACGTCATCATGAAATGCAAATAAAACGCAACCTCCTCGAAGTGTATAGGTGCAAGAACCTGCATCTGACAATGGGGGTGCTGTGGGAATGGGCACTGGGTGAGCAACTCGAAGACCTTTGGAAGAAGGATCATGTGTTGGTGTCCGAAATCCTAAATTACAAACGTTTTTACCTGTAGCCCCTTCTGTTCCAATAAATATGCCAATCTTCTTGTATTACATTATATTAACCAGTCAACTGACTACTAAATAGTCAAACTTGTTAGTTAAAACTGACACCTCACTTTTTTCTAAACCACAAAATTTCCAGCTTAGAATTTGATGCAATATTATTTCCTCCTCCCATTTTTAAAACTCTATGTTAGTAAGTTCCTGGTTTAGATTTTGATGCAACATGAAGAGGCTATAGAACAATGCTTTGCAAAATGTAATGTATTGCTATGGAACCTGATTGATACGATTTTGGTCTTGCAAAGCGTGTTGGGTTCAACCCTCCATTAAGTTTGCCAACGTCATTCGATTCCACCTGAATCATACATATAGAAATTTCAAAATAAATATAATATACACGAGAATTAAATGCAAATATGCTACTTAATAGAATTTACATTATTTGTGGGGTTCCAGGAAGTTGTTGGCTGATTTTGGAATGCTCTCAGTTCCTGATTGCTCAATGGAGATGTAGCGTATGGAGTTAATCTATCATTAGATTCTGATACAAAACAACAGATACCACTAAAAAACTATACATAATTGATACAATTGAACAAATGGTTTGACTAAATGATAAAAAAACCTTTTCTGCCTTTGCCCAAGAAGCCATTCTTCTCAGCATGATTCTTCTTTAGGTTCCCTTTGAGGTAGCTTAGGCCATTACCATTTTTCTTATTAGAGTCAGTCCTCTTATTATTTTGAGCGATTTGAGCAATTCCTTCCATATAAATAAACAATAAATTGCTATAATATTCATTGTTATATTTCAAAACGCATTCAAATCACATTTTTCAACCGTTTCATATTTTTTAAATTATTTTTGTTCAAATTTTCTAACTTTTTCCAAACACGGAAGAATGTGATATAACCTATATTTGCAGCCAAGGGATCGTCCATTAAATATGTCAACCAAATAAAATGGGAGGAGGTGTGAATTTGACAACTATTTCTATAGATGTTGGCATTTAAAAAAAATGGCTTCTGTAAAAACTTAAAGATTTGTTTATGCACCTACACTATTATAATTTAAAATATCGTTATTTACTAACTTTAATGTTTAATACAATGCATGCCGAGTGACATAATTAAAAATAATTGCCTGACTGTCTATAAATAAGTACTACCTAAATGAGATAATATGGGATCCATTTGAAATCTCACAAATGCAGTAAATGTGCAGAATTTTCAAATTATTATCGTATTTTTAAGTAATAAGAATAAAACATATATTATTAAAATTTAAAATAAGACTTTTTAAATAAAAGATAAAACGTTTTCATCATCAATTAGACCAAGACCAGTAAAAAATTGTTGACATAATTAATGTGCGTCCGTAAGGTATAAATGAGCAACAATAAAAATCCGTTACAAATACCTCGTTTACGTCTATTTTGACGCTTCTTCATTTTCACACAAAGGCAGACAGCCAAAATGAATGCCAGCAATAACATGACACTACTGGCCACAGAAACAATAAACCACCTCTCCCATTCCGAAAGCAAACCACTTGGTTCCACAACACCTTGATCGGCAACCACTTCAGGTGGTATGGTAGCTGAGTATTTAGAAATCATTGCATATATAGATTACATTCACGTTTGCATGAAAACCCCAAATTATACTATATATTCATATCACTAACTTACATCCAGAGCTTGTTAGCGTTGCAAAATCATACTCCATTACAGTAGTGCCTGCGCTATTATGGGCAGCCATTTTCAAATTGTACCAAGTGGCAGAATGCAAATCTTCAATGATATATCTCTTCTCCAAATCTGGACTGATGTTCTTATAGACAGGTAGCATTGGTTCACGGCCTCCTTTGGCATGATACTTGATGGTGTAATACTGAATGGGGCAACCGTTGTTTGTCCACGCGCCCAAATTGACCACTATAAAGTTTGTAGCCACTTCAATCAAGTTGTCCTCCTCAGGACCAACAGGCGCTATATATATATAAAAAAAAGTTAAATTCAGAAATCTTCAGTTAGGACAAAAGTATCATTTAAGTTTCCGTTGAATATTTAACCTCCGCCATCAGTAGATGACCTCAGGATGTGTGAATACTCTCCGACACCGAGCTTATTGTATGCACATATCTGCATTTCATAGGGTGTTCCACAACTCAAATTGGTCATTTTATACATGTGAGCACCTGCTGAGATGTTCACTTCCCTCCAATGGCCACCTTCTTGTCGATATTTCAGTATATAGCCTGCAACCAGGTACTATGAACTTCAAGATCATATATCCTATTATTTCATGCAGTCAGATTGATGGGTCGTCCATTAATTATGTCAACAAAATAGGGGGTTGGGTTCGATGAAGTTTGATATATGACATGGGGGAATTTAAGATAAATTTACGTCAACAATGTTATAGTCAATTTGAAATTTATTTCCAAGTCTTTTAATTTCTACATTTCTACTTGTACAAATATTGTCAAGTTGCAGAGGGGGATAGAACTTGTTTGACATAACAAGGGAGGAATAAGAAAAATGCCTAAAAATATTTTTAACATAATTAATGGACGTTCTTTGACAGCGGATGAGGAAATAGTTATCATGCGACTTCCATGCCAAGCAGGAAAAAAAAGACAAAAATCAGCTAGTGCAAGAAAATACACATCTGAAATAAAACAATAAATGTACTAAAACTCTATGTTTTAATATTAGTTCAAAGATAAGAATACGTATCATTTTTTTCTATAGTTAAACCACTTCTCCATGTCCAACATTAACATTAACATTCAGTCATGTTTTCTTATCCTTGAAACGCTATATGCACTTTACATCTCTTACCTTCTATTCCAAGTCCTCCAGTTTTCCCTGGACTTAGCATCAGGTCAATATCGGAAAATGAAGCTGTAGGTACTACACTTATTTCAGGCGAATGTGGTGGTTCTGGTTCAATGACATGGAAGGAGTTTTTAAATACTATTTAAGACTTGCGCATTTCAAATTCTCTTGTACCATGAACAAGAACTTCATATGTGACTTTGTCCATTCCCAATTTATTATTCCTGACTTGACAAACATAGCTGCCAGCATCTTCCCCTCGAATGTCCCTGATGACCAAAGTCCCATCTGCCAACACTTTAATTCGGCCCATTGTGTGAACAGGAGAATCTCTGTTGGAAAGTTACAAAAGGAACTTCGCTTATAAAAAATTCTAATTCATATATAATATTTTTTTGTAAAAAAAACCTCAATGTCCATTCTCTCTCTGGTGTTGGGATTCCAACTGCTTTGCACGGTAAAGTGACATTTGTACGCCAAGTAACAACTATTTTCTCATCAAAGGAAGCAAGACGTGCTCCAACTGGAAATTTTCAAAGTACTTTCGTAGATAATGAAAATACAACAATTTTACAACAAGGGCATATTCATTCAAAATTTCTTATTGAAACTTGCAAATTACGACCTGTATAACCGACTATACAAAACTTTGGTTTTTGCCGTAAATTCATATGCATGTGCATCTGTAATTTCTGCAGATATGCGACATGCAAATTTCCAGTTCTTAAAATACAATTCAAAAACTTTTTGTCGAACTTAATAAGCTGTTAAATTATTTATTATTATTCTACATATAAAAACTTTTGCAGTAAACATTCAATTTGAAGCTGAAATGCATATTTTTTTTTTAAATTCATGGAAATTAAACGTGTGCGCATATCTGAAAAGTAATCTGGGCAAAACAATTGATAGAAGTTACAAATTTAAGATTGTATGCTATTAAAATGGTTACCTAAAGGGCCGTTAGGACTTTCTGTGACCACTTTGGTTGGGTTGCCTTCACCGACTTGAGTGGAAGCCGTAACCCAAAACTCGTATCGCCATTCTTTCCTCAATCTGAACAGTTCGTACTGGTTTTCATGGGCTCCAACAGGACTCTTTGCTACGTCCTGAAAGGAATCCTATTCAACATTGACATTTGCATCACACTCAAGCCCAAAACCGGTTACACCTTTGGTCCAGCATCCGTGTTCCGAACATAAACTGTATATTGTTTGATCTCTCCATTGGTATGTAACGGTTTCCTCCATGCAACCATTATGGAATTTTCAGATGTGGCAAAAGCCTTCACATCTGCTGGAGGGTCTGGAACTATACACAAATTACAAAAAAAAAACATTAATTCATATTACAAAACTAGTTGCGTGATAGAAAAATACTGACTATCTTCGAGAGTTCTGCAGAAAATCTCCCCACTCACTGCTCCTCCCCCAGCTTTAGTAAATGCCGACACTTTCACACTATAATTGGCATATTTTTTCATGTTCTCCAAAAGTATTCTTGCAGTCTTGGTGCTTGAATTCCTCGGCTGTGAAGTTTCTGCCATTTTTGCAATTGAAAGCAGTCAAATTTCATTAATTATACGAATTCAATAATGTATTTACATGCAAAATAAAATGTGAGGACAATAAATGATAATTCTTTTTACCCACCATACCACTGATCTACTGGCTTGTACAGCACATGGTACCCTTGTAGGATTCCATTGACTGTCATTACTGGAGGAGGGATCCAAGTGACTTGGATCCTCTGTGAACTTACTGCGGTGCACCTAACATCTTGAGGAGGAGAGCTTGGAACTGGAATTTCGCAACCAAACCAATAGTCACATTTACTAAAAATCTTCCAAAATAATCTCAGTAATTACATTAGATAAGGAACTTGTCTAACCTCCTTCAGAGGTTGCTACGAGAACAGGCGCCGACGGTGGCCCTCTTCCTTTCTCGTTGAAGGCTTCAACAATGACCTCGTAAGTGGTGAACTTTTTCACACCCTTGATTAGAGTGTACAGTTCTTCAGTTTTTGGATCTTCTGGAATCTGAATCGTCTTTGGAGCAAATTGGTCATTGGAGCCGTAAATTTTGTAGTACACGTAATACCCTTTTAGCACTCCGTTTTGGAAATCTCGATTTGGAGGCTAAAAATCCACACGAATTCATATAAATAACATTTAAAACATGTTTACAACGACATATTGCTTGCTTTAAAACATTTCCTTACCTTCCAAGTGATGTTAACAGTTTGAGTATCAATGGACTCGACTTTGACACTTTGCGGCGGTCCAGCAGGTGCTAAATCACATTCAACAATTAGGACAGAAACGTCTTTCTACTAAGTTTTTATGCACCGCATGCTCATGAAATTCAACAAAATACATAATTCAATTAAACATTTCAATTGTTTCTGTCAATCATTCTATAGAACTTCTTGCACTTTAAGATAAGAAAGTTCACTGTAAATATGGCTCAATAGAAAAATGCAAGGCGTAAGAAATGATAGTTGACTACATGGGAAAAAGCAAGTAATTAAGATTGACGACTGTACTCAATCACCTTCTTCATCAGTCTTGAATGCAAGCTTCTCACTTGGACTGCTTGTACCAATCTCATTTCTTGCGAATACCTGCACATGATATTCAGTTGCTGGTACCAAACCAGTGAGAACTGCTGAGGTCAGATCCGGCATCACACTGATATTCCTTGCATCAAATTCTGCTTTATCTTCTGCAATTAATCAAAATATTAAAGAACATCTTACGCATATATTATCTGTGGTATACAATTGATATAATTAACACATGCACTTACTGTGTATTTTGGGAAAGTACTCTATGACATAGTTCAAGATTGGCACGTGGCCATCAAAAGGCCGTTTCCAAGATACTTCCACATTTCGACTTTCAACCTTAACTGCTCTTAAACCAGTAGCACGATCCGGATGTTCTAAGCAACAGAAGAAAAACGCAATCAGATAAATAAGAGCAACTATAGAGCAATCAAGGTTATGAGAGCAGTAATTCATTGAATCCAAATCGGCATTTTTCTTACCATGAACTACTAGACTGCGCACTGCTTTTGCTTCCCCAAATTTATTTTTGGCAGAACAGCTATAAATGGCTGTATCTTGTCTTTGCAGTGCCATTATATGCAACTGGTGAGATTTATACTTTCCAGATTGCACATGTTGAAGTAATAGTCTACATCAAATTATAAGAAAAGTTACTTCATTTCTATTTTAATTGGAACTAAATATGAACCACAGCACGGAATTAAATTCATTCAAGATGCTAAAATCAAATGACAAATGTAATTATCCCACAAATGGACATTAAGTAACCGTCTACAAAATGTCAAAAACACATTTAATTACCGTTTATCTTTTTCAACTGGAAGTTTGAGTCCATTTTTCTTCCATGTCACAGATAGAGGTTCATCGCCTGTGACATCACATGATAATGTTACATTTTCCCCTATTCTGGCAGCTGACGTTACATTTTCATCATTGATAAGTGGAGGAACTGCGAGAAGAGAATGCATATAAATATGACGTGATTGCATGTAGGAAACCTTCCACGCAAAATCAGTCATCATCATTGATCATTATTTATTACTATCAACTAGAAGATGCGTGGCGAGACTCAATCCTTCATCAACTCCATTAGAAGCTTGGCAGTAATAATAGCCTTCATCATCATGCTGGGAATTTTTCAAAAGCAAAGATCCATTTGTGTAGACATGGTAATGATAGTTTGTTGTCACTATTACTTTCCTATCTCCAGGCTGAACACCTACATGAGATAAGTGTGCAATGTAATCAGAAACTCCACAATGCCGATAAATAATGCTGAGCGTCTATAAATCATTTGAATTAAATAACACAAATAACCATCTGCTTTCATCCATGTTATTGTGGGAGGTGGTGAACCCTCAGCTTGACAATTTAACAGGACATCATTTCCAAGTGCTACAGAAGTGTCTTTCGGCTCAACAATCCAACGAGGAGGCACTGAAAAATGTCAACCACTATAATAAACTGCAACCATAATTATTTCAAGTGCTTTTGCATAATATAGAAATATTTATTTCTTTACATTAATTAGCTGTATAAATAAACGACTGAAATTAGACGTTCTCAAGGCATGGTACGTCAAATTTAAAAGCGATTGCTATAAGTAGCTCAATGTTTAAAAATTAGGTTTACTGTTTTGTGCAAAATTTATAACAATATATTAGCTATTGGACGTATGCAAACAACAATGTTTTGGATCTTTATATCAAGCATCACTATGTTATATTAATTTCCATATACTGTTACTTTATGCTTTTAACACAATTCCACGATATTTCAAAACAGACAATTTAACGCATTAAGATAATTAGCTTTTGCTGACATTTTTTATGGAAATATTTTTAACATGCCAAGTATTAAACATCTGTTTCAAACCGTGTAAATTGCTAGCAAATAAACAATAACCAATAAAAGCAGAATTGCAACAACGTTATATTATCTATGGTATATGTATATATATATATAGAGAGAAAAATGGACAAACTACAAAAGCCACAATCAAATTTGTAAACATTGAACCACGTGGTACTAGAAACGGGCACAGACAAAAACAGTAAATTGCCTATACTGTATATAGTTATGAAAAATGAACATGTACTAAATTCCACACAAAACACACATAACAGTACATATTACATAGGCTACACATACACAGTCTAAAGCACATATTGGAATGATTAATATCAATACACATTGAAGACATTACAGGTGGCCATCATCAAAGTGATGCTGCTCCAAGTTCACATCTAAGCAACTGCATATCACAGATTAATGATTTTTTCATTAGCTAATAGACAAAGCATCAATCGATCAGTCAGTCAGTCAATCAGTCAAGAGTCAAGCGATGCGCAACAACAGAGTCAACAATGAACACAAAAGGCTGCAGCTGCAATTACATATGTACACAATCGGCCTTTTCATTGAGAATCAACAAAAACCAGCCCTTTTTTATTTTAATTAAAAAAAGAATTGCAGCCAGCATTTGTACAATATCCATTGATATTGAAAAAAATAGTTCACTGGAAGAAAAACACGCCAGCAGATAGAGAAATATACCACATCTAAAAGAATAACTCCATCAAACTCATGCATCCAATATACATTCCTGCCACATATACAGTATTATGATGTACAAACTTATACATCAAATAACATTATTAATCCCCTCGTCTTCTCTTTCCGTTTTCTAATATCTACATCTATATTTTGTTTCAATATATTTCGATCCACATATAACCATTCAGAAGCCTACAATTGCATTGTCACGTAGCCATTCACGACAACAGGTTGGACATTATAGAGCAGATTTAGTATAAGCTGCAATCCCCTGGGGAGTTGAACTAATTGGGTTTCACACCTCCAATGTCATTAATTGTTTTAATGTTTTCCTTATTAATCACACGAAAAATGTTTCTGTTACGTCCAGTTCATTTCTAATATAATAATTGTATAGGCATAGGTTTACTGTATGTGCATTCAAATAAATGTGTATTTATTCACCACTCTCAAAGTCTCCCTCCCAATAATCAAATACAAAATCTACTGTCTTTAAATTGACATTAGCAATCATTAATTCAGTGTCCTGCAAATATAATGAATAACTGCGCCAATAAAGTACGAAGCCTATCAAATATGTACTATGCCTACAATGCTATACTGTGTCAGTTCAAAGCAATTGATATTGTGCAGGGAGTTGCAATCAAATCAATTGGAGAAATAATGCTCCGCATTTCATCCTAAAGCCTTACAAATGTATGGGACTGAAAGCAGTAGTTTCCACGGATTTGCTGGACTAAATTGGCGTTGAATTAAATATTAATATACTGTATACATCTTCCAATTCTCAACTGAACTGCACAAGTGGGAATAAGCCCGTGAGATATGTTCAGACTACTCTTGCAATTGATTCTACTGTAGTTCCTGTTCCGTTTATAAGAAACTGCCTAAGAAATACCCTCAAGTTAACCATTCCTCCTGCTGAAATCTGGCATCCACTAAATAGCAACTGCTGGAACCGCAAAAATTATCATTATCAGTTCAGGGAGAATTTATACATTAATTTCCAGCCAACTTTGAAAACTAAAATTCGATCATTATATGCATATCATGGTTAACATCAATAGCCCACATGTTCTTGAAATACATAGACATTTGTTAGTCCCAAGGAAACCTCCGAGCATGGAAATGGGCTTCTTTGCAATAATGTGTTAAAAAGGAAGTTGAAATTGGGAAATGCTCTGAGCATTGTTGGTAAATAGCATTATGGAATTTGCTTCAAATAGCTTGCAGAATAGTCAGAGTCTCAGATCAAGAGATGGGAAATGTGTAGGGTGTGTCGCACACAGTCCAATACAAAAGCATCGAAATGTTCCAAAAAAGTGTTAAAAATACTGATGAGAAAAAAGATATTGCGCTCATGCAGACTGGACATACGGAAAAAAAACACGGTTATCTGGACTGGACACTGCATATTACTCGAAGGACGTCACTTTGACGGGTACGTTCGGACTGGTCACTGACTGGCTGCTTTCAGACCACACTTCGGCCAGAGCCACAAAACAAGTGTGTTAGATAGATAGATAGATAGATA
>WWPM01024702.1:0-18999 GCA_023279145.1 Glomeris maerens | reverse complement strand
CTTACGTGATAGAGGGAAAACCTTAACATTTTCGAACTCAGCGTACTGAAAAACATAAGAAACAGCTAACATCGTGCAGAAAAAAAAACAACAAGTGTAAATTTGCAGACCTGTGTAATCTTCAGGTTACCGTAGCTGCCGTTGCGTCTATCTGCATGCAAGAGTTGACGGACGTTAAAGAACATGAACTCGGCGCGGAGATTGAATCCATCGCGAAGTACATTAAGGCGGTTGAAGATATGCTACCTGCCATGAAACGCAGCGTGGAATCCGCTGTTGAAGAACTGAGAAAACTTCAAGAAAACTGTTCGGATAAGAACTTGTTGGAAGCTGGGATGGAAAGCTTCGAGGCTAATATAGGTTGCGCGAAGACCGATATCGAGAGATGCAAAGAGTATCTCCGCATCGCTCTCGCGAAAAACCAGCAATGCATGGACAAAATTACTCGTAAATCTGGAAAATGTCCCTTACTTAAAAGCTGACTGTAAACCTTATTATTAATTTTTTATACAGGGATAAGACGCGGATATCTCGCAACGCGAGTACTGGGTTTGGGAGCCGCGGCTGCGATTTTGTTCAAGTCCGTGAAATCTGCAAAACTTTCCACGGAAATGGCGTTCGTAATTGGTTAGTACTGTACTTGTAATTTCAAGACGTCTTTGTTGATGGAATTATTAATTATTATCATTAAGGTGCCTTTGCTGGTGGGTTCATCTGTTACTACAAGACTTCTCGTCTCGAGCATCTCGAGCAGTTGTACGAGAAATTGAAAAACCAAAAAGAAGCTCACGCTAATCTGGAGCTTGAAGTGCGACTGACGGAGGACAGGTTGGATGATGCCATCACTTCGTACAATACGAAAATTCAAAATTTATAAGACGGCAAATTAAGAACTCGCAATGGGTGCATTCGGCAATCTCAGAAACCTTAAAGGTGAACTGACATTGGTTTGTAACCCCCCCTTGGATTTTACACCGAACAAAATAGGAAATTGTAGATAATAGTAGATTAATTGTTTTTAAACAAAATTTTTAAAATGCTCGAAAGTTTTCGCAAATAATTCTGCAATTTACGCACTTATGAAGGTATCCTTGATGATAATTACTTGTACACCTACACTACACGTAAAAATAATAACTTTAATTTAAATCACACATGACATAAGCTCAATTAATGCGAGAAATGGCCACCAGGGCAGCGACTCGTTTCTCAGTCCATATAATACAGCATTAAGTTTAAAGTGTCTTAATCCCTATTTGTATACAATACAGTTCTTTGTTGGTGTCTTCATATTACCAAGAAGTTTAAATAAATCTTTTCTTAGAAGAACCTGGAAGCCTTAAATTTCCCGCCTTAATAACGTCATAATCCTGCACATGTCATCATATTGTTATCAGTATTATTACGGAATTAACGGTGAAATCGCCGGTTTTTTTTTCCTCAATGGAAGTTCGTCCCAGGATAAGCGTAGTACTCAGGCCCCGCCCACTTCCTAGAATGGGCGTTGTAAAAAATTATACACTGCTGAAAATACTTTCTCAGTGAATAATAACGTCCTGTCGCAGCTTGTAATATACTACATCCATATAAGAGTATAGTAAACAAGTGACACCCAACAAAAAAAACAAACCCGGGTTTTTCAAGATGGCGCTCGCGTTGCGCAACGAAGATGGAATTTGAGAATCTCTTTGGTTCTAAGAAGACACTTAATCATATTGAAAAGCCTCGGTGTTAAACGAGATATCGAGGTTTCAAGGTCCAAGAAAATAAAACGTCTGAGAAAGTTTTCTTTTAAGGAGAACAAAAAAAAAAAACAAGATGGCCGACGGCTCCACTCAACACTCTAACACTAATTTGCAAAACATCAGTCTTGATAGCTTTTCAAAGCGACAAGGGGGATAGGGGGGAAAAGATAATAAAAAAAAAACTATTAAGCCAGCCACTTGGCAACACTGCACTTGGCGCTGCTTGGCAACACCGGACAACAAACAGCCTTTTGTTTTGGTATATAGTATAGTACGAGATACGATCGCCGTTGCGAACCGCCAGGGGTCGCTTCCATATTCATTCGAACGTGGGTGTTCTTCCGGAGATACCAGTCAATAAACGGTTTTCGAATGTTTTCAAAAACGCCTCGCGAGCGCAAAAACGTTCTGAAACTCCCGAGATCCCTCGCGTCGGTTCGATGCGCGCGGCCAATCGCGGCTTTTCGAATGTTTTCAAATATAAACCCAATGCGCGGAAAACGTTCTAAAACTCCCGAGATCCCACGCAAACAACCAATCCCAGCCTTTCGAACGTTTTCAAATTTTCCCTAGCTTCGTATAAAAAACCGTTGGCAGAGGGTACAGGAGGTGTGTCCGATACACGGGAATGAACCCAGAGTGGGAGGCGCCCAGTGAGAAAAGCCAATTGTAGAGTAAGGAGGCGCGCCCGATAGAAGTGACGAATCAAGAGTGGGAGGTGCCTAGCGGGAAGAGCCACTGGTAGGTAGGAAAGGCGTGACCGAACCCAAATCTTCCCATAGACTCTTCGCCTCGCACTGCGCGGTTTCCCACAATAAATCCCACTATTTCCTCAAATACTTTAATATCAATAAACGCATTACAATTCCAGGCAACAGTGACGTCATATCCCTTCCAAATGAAACCTGTGAATGGCGGAAACCGTAATTTTTTCGCTGTAATATCCCAGGTTTCCTTGCGCCTTGTTAGTTTTGGATGAAGAAGAAGGTAAATAATAAGAAAAAGGCTTTGAAGGGAGGGAAGATAAGGAGTGGATTATGTGGTAAGAAAAGTAAAGGAGAAGAATAAGAAGAAGAAGAAGAAGAAGAAAAGAAGTGTTATCTTTCTAAGTAAGATAACGCTTATTTCTCGGAGTCGAATTTAATTAAAGACGTTGTTTCTTCTTATGTGTACAGTAGTATAAGAAAGTGAAACCTGGAGGATCACAAAAGTAGGATATCGATCGGCGCGCATGCGCAGTGGAGCGAAATATACCTGGCATTTATATATAAGACGCGCACCTTATAGGCCCTTACAGCCCCTCGTCTGACAGATTCATCGCTCTCCAAAGGGCCACAAAAAAGGACCCAAAGTGAAGATAATGCCCCACCCAAAGTGCGCAGATTCGGTGGCAGACACACGTTTCTCAATCGTTTTCCCCAACCAATCCAATCAAATCCAATCAAATCAAATCGATCGGCAAGAAAGACGTAAGGAATTGATCTTGGCGATTTCTTAAATGCCTCTTATTAAATATTCCATCTCACTACTAGCAAAACAGCGATGTGTGTTGCTGCGAGGAGGATTAAGAAAACAGTCTTGTCAGTTTCTTTGTTTTTTTTTCAAAGACTGTTCAGTGTTTCTTCAAGATTTTCGATACATTTCTTCATTAATATTTCGGAAATCTTTCTTCAAGCTTTCTCAGCGATTTCTTCAAGATTTTTTTAAAGATTTGTTAATTTTCTCTTATCTAAACATTTAATCTTGATCCCTTCTGGATTTATCAGCATCAAGATGATTTAGGTTTCTTAGACATCGCTTCTGTATTCCTTAGAATTTCACGGATATTTCTTCAAGCTTTCTAACATCTTGAATGTTTCTTCAAGATTTGCTAATCACTGGATAAGATGCAATGAGAGAAACGAGTGAAGAGAAAAATCGATAATCTTCGTAGTTTCTTGCAAGATTTCTTAAGAAATGCTTCCAGATCGCACTCTGGCAAAACAAAAAAAAAAGAAGAGAGTTTTGGTGTCGCCGTCTGGCGGCCAAAAGGGGGAAACTGAGATTTATGACTCAAGACAGGATGAAAAATGGTTGAAACAGCTGTGAAACTTGAAATCTGGGTTTCCGGTTTCCGCCACGAGTGGCACCACTTCACCCTTAAATCCTTCTTACACAAAAAAGATCCTTAATTGGTCACAAGGAAAAACACGTTTCCCTTCAAATCCCGCATGACATTGAGTAGATTTCAAGGTCAGCCACGCCTCTACTCACGCTTCACGCGTTCGCTTTTACAAAGTCGCAGTTGCGATAAACCGACGCCAGGTGGCGCCGAGGATTAGACACAAAACGCTGTTGACTTCGCATAGGGAAAACGCTGTTGATTACGGACACAGAAACGTAAAAACGTAGCGAACTGTGTAGCAGACGACACCAGGTGGCGCACCAACAAACGCTGTTGATTAGAAATATGAAAAGCTGTTGATTACGTATATAGGAAAAAACCCTGTATAGAAAATGGCGTTGACTGTATTACGAACGCTGTTGATTATGTATAGGAATAGGCTGTTGTTTAAGCAAAGAGCTTTATGTATAAAGAACGCTGTTGATTGCGTATAGAATACGCTGTTGATTGGATGCCAAGAAAAAAAGGTGTTGGAGCTCCCCCTGGCGGCGAAGACAGAGAGGCAGACTGCAGCTTCCGGTGGGAGGAACGGAACGGCAGGCGAGGGGGAGTCGCACTGCGGACGCCGCCAGGTGGCGCTCTCCTCGCAGTATAAGTACGAAGGGGAGGTTGAGCGAGTTCAGTCGCTTGGAGCTGAGCCGAGCGGAGCGGAGTTGATCGCACCGTCGTCTGCGGACAGCGCAAAGAGGAGGAGCAGGACGAAGACGACGATGATGACAACACTGTGATGAGAAGAAGAGGAGGAGGAGGAGACATGTTGGTGGTGTCTGTGCTGCTCCTGCAGACCCTGCTCAGGATTACCACCACTCGGGCGTACAACCTGGATTTACGAACGGCCCTTGTCTACCAGGGACCAAAGGGCTCTCACTTCGGCTTCTCGGTCGCCATACACAGGGACCGCAACACATCCTGGTAACATCTATAGCTCTGTAACGGTTCTTTTCGGCCCATTTCTGCTGCAGCACGTCTGCATAGCGTTTCTAGGAAGGATTTACTGTATATAGAGCATCGCTTCTGCAGAACGTCTCAATGACTAATGCAGGAAAGATGCAGAGAGCCGATTCAGAGTGCCTCGAGGCAACATTCGAGTAACGTCGGCAAAATGTGAAGAGTACGTGTAGATAACATGCAGATAGTATGCAGAATACATGCAGATAGTATGCAGAATACATGCAGATAGTATGCAGAATACATGCAGATGATACGCAGGAAACATGAAGAAGTTAGGCAGAATACGTGTAGAAAATATACAAAATGCATGTCCATTACATGGAGGAAGCAGGCAGAATGCATGCAGATGATAGGCAGAATATGTGCAGTTGATATGCAGGAAACATGCAGAACATGTACGTGTTATTACTACAAAAACCTGAACAGGACATCAACCAAGTGTAGACAATATGCAGAATTCATGCAGATAATAGGGAGAAAACATGTAGATGATATGCAGAATACGAATAGGAAGCATGCAGATAATGGGCAGAAAACTGAACAATGCGCATTCATCTGCAGAATTCCTCGCAGAATTCCTGCAGAAATCAATCAATTCGTAAAATCTGTCGCAACATCTGCATTTGGCCTGCCAATGCGAGTGTTGTCTCTGAGCAGACACCCTGCATGTCCATCCGATGCTAAGCCCCGCCCCGCACCGCTAAGGGGCGTGGTTTACGGACCAAGTCAGTGTTATTTTGAGGGAAGAGACAAGAAAAAAAGATGTAAACACGGCCGATGATCTTGCACTCATCTTAGTAGAGCTAAATTTAGACTTAAGAAAAGGAAAGGAGCACTGTGATTGGTCGGTCGAGGTGCAGTGGCGCCCCCTGGCGGCTAAACACCTGGTGTTTGCCACTCGCTTTTTCCCTGTGCTCGAGGAAGAAACTCGAATATGACCTTACAGTGCATCAAAACCTTTCGATACAGGATCGATACGGCTTGAAAGAATGAAAACGTTTCGATACTGTATCGATGAGTTTCGTTTGCCAATGAGGAGTGCAGCGAAGTGGTTAGAGATACATAAGGTACTTGAAATCAACAGCGTTTTCGAGGGCGCCACCTGGTGTCAGAACCCGTTACGCGGAACAAAAGCCCTTATGCCCCTGAACTGGTAACAGGTACGAAGGTGTCGAGTTCGGATTTGCAACGCATGCGCAATCGCGCATCGAACGATATGTAACTTGACTGGCGCCACCTACCGGCTATTTTAGGAACTATATATCTTTTTTTTATTTATGGGCCCGTTTGGGCTATTAGGAAGGTCTCACTGCAGTGGGAGGTTTGCTGGAGAGGGGACAAGGGGTGTTAAGGGGCTAAAAGAGGACCGGATGCGAGTGAAGGTCCCAGATGGTCTTTATGGGTCGTTTCCATTGCGCCCCTCGGGGGATTGGGGTGAGAGGAGGGGCCAACAACATCCGCCCACCCACAGCAAATGTTTTAGTGACGTCACAGCGCCTTCTGGTCACACACAGTTCAACTGATAACACAAACAACAGTATTTTTACTGTGCAGTGCAAACAAAGCCTGGGCGTGGCTTGAGGAGGAGGAGGAGGCGTGGCTTACGAGACAAACTTGAACGCAAATGAATTGCGGCATTTTGTGGCGAATTAAACAATAAAAGCGGAATACAGGGCTTAGGCTCCTCCTTCTTCGCCACGCCCACCTCGCTATTGGTCTAACAGAACGATGGGAGGAGTCAAAATACCTTTTATTCCAAGACAAGTCAAACGATGGCATTGTGCCGTTTCAGTTCAATTGTAATTGATTAACGTTAGTCTTTAGCCACGCCTACCTCGCTCCGCCATTGGTTCGGCGAAATGGTGGGAGGAGCTAGAGGGAGGATCTTTCAACCTCGAAACAATGATCGCTACTATCAATGGGCTGAAAACTGATCAGTGCCAAATATCCATATTGAGACTCCGCCTTCGCCGCGCCCACCACTCGGCTGACATGGCAGTGGGAGGAGCCGAAGGCGTGGCAACCGAGATTCGCCAGTAAAAACGAGCCTCATAAGAGTAGCAGAAAAACACATACTGTTTCGTTCTATAACTCCTCCTTCGCTATTGGTCCAACATCGCAATGGGAGGAGTTCCGAAACCAGGTTTCGACTAGACTCCTCCCCCTCTGCCTCGCATGACTGAAGTATAGTAATAATGCCCAATATACGAATATATCGATTTCGGAAAGGGCCTGCGGCGGCGACAATGCGCGTCATCGATCGCGTCCTAACGCCCTTTCATTTTTGTGCCCTTTCTTACCAGGGTCCTCGTCGGAGCCCCACGCGCCCAAACCCCCCAGCGAGGAGTGGACCGCGGTGGCGCCGTCTACCGGTGCGGCGTCGCCGACCACCAATCGTGCACGCAAGTGCCCTTCGACCTCACAAGTAAGTAAAATCTCTTACAACTTTCACGTTGGGACCGTTGGTCTAATGCCAGCCGTTCGGGAGATACTAAACGAATGGCCTTGAAAAACAACCCGTCAAGGTCAAAAAGGTACTGGGGCCGGGGGATCCGTCGAAGGTCACCCGTGCCGGTCCCAAGACTCTCTCAGGAAACCCTTAAACGGGTCAGAAGATATTGGGGCCTTTCGACTTTATCTGTAAAATTTATTGTTTATAAATGACTGGTGCAATGGCGGCCATTTTTGCGTCCGCATTTCCCAAAGTCTGCTAATTGCAAATATTGATTTTCCCACAGACAGTTGCAATTAAAAACAGCGTCAAAGAGACAAACGACTTTCTTACATCCTTTTCTTTGAAGACATTTTTCTCTAAACAAAGACGCTGCTGATGCACCAAAACAATTTCTTTAAAAAAAACAAAACAAAACTTGAAATTGCATCGATGGCATCCTTGTTAGCCTTAAGGAATGTGCTAATTAATCGCGCACGACACACCCCAAACTTCCGAGGAAGCGGACCTTAAAATCCGTGACCCCCCCATGACGTCATTGACCCCATTACGCAATCTGTTAGACTTCAAACTGGGCAGCAGCATCGCAAATCAATCACGTTTCAAAATAAAAGTTGGAAATGCGTTTCAAATCAACTAGTTTTTTTAGAATCAACCAAAAAACGAAAACAAACTCCAATTTTAACAGTAAAAACTACAAATTATAATGTGAAAACTCTAAATTTTAACGTCAAAAACTACAAATGAACGCAGAAACTGCAATTTTGAATACAAAGACTGTAAATTCTCACGAGAAAACCGGAAATTAACATGAAAACTACGATTTTGAATGCAAAAACTACAAAAACCGTTGCAAAAACTACAAAAACCGTTGCAAAAACTCCAAATGCGGCTGTAAAAACTACAAAAACATTTGCAAAAACTACGAAAACAGTTGCAAAAACTACAAAAACAGATGCAAAAACTACAAAAACAGTTGCAAAAACTCAAAATGCGGCTGTAAAAACTGCAAAAACTACAAAAACAGTTGCATAAACTCCAAATACAGCTGTGAAAACAGCAAAAACTACAAAAACAGTTACAAAAACTACAAAAACAGTTGCAAAAACTATAAATACGGCTGTAAAAACTACAAAAACAGTTGCAAAAACTACAAAAACAGATGCAAAAACTACAAAAACCGTTGCAAAAACTCCAAATACAGCTGTGAAAACTGCAAATACAACAGTAAAATCCACAAATACTAATATGAACACGACAAATACCGATAACATTGCAAAAGCTAAAGATTGTATGGAAAAACTGCAATTTTCAAAATCAAAGTTAACAAACAACGAATGAAACCTACAATTTGCTAATTCAAACAAATATCAGTTCACAGAAAAAAGAGAATTTCGTGTACTCAGTCGAAACACAAACTAAATGCGCAAAATCAATCAAAATAAACAAATCGTTGTTTAAAAACAAGGTCCACTTATTGGGCCCTTGGAACCCACTTATCACAATTTTCCAAAAGAACTCGGAAGAAAACGACGCAATGTCAACATCTTAGGGCAATAAGTTGAGAGAAGGAGCGCGGGGAAAAAACGTTTGCTTTTTAGGTTTCGATATGGAAAATATGTCTAAGGTCCCATGTGGGGCTTTATATTGTGTGCTGGGAAAACATTCCTAAGGCGCCACGTTTACCCGGCGAAAAAACGCTGTAAAAACACAAAAACCATGAAACAATACATAAAAGGCGTTATTCTCGGCCAAGAAACGAACAAGGAAAAGAAGAAGGAAATAAAGAAAGAAATGCGAATTCAGCATATGAAAAATATCTCCGAACCAATTGGGCCTAAAAGCACCCGCATCGCGCGCAAGGACCACACGGTGCAAACCCATCTCCAAAACGCCAAAAAACCCTCTTCAATAACGTTTAATTCCTCGCAAAGGGCCTGTTGTTATAAGGAATCGAACGAGAAACTCAAGTTGGGGCTTCGCGATCCGATCGATCGAGACGTTAACCGCGTCCAACATATGCCTAACCTAACCTGACCCGGAAAGAACATCAAGGCCCTAACTAATAAACCATCGAGGCCCTAACTAATAAACCATCGAGGCCCTAATAACGCTAGGGTCTCAACGCGAACGAAGCCACAACGCGTCTCGATCGGATCAACTAAGAAAACAACTTCCAGAGGTCCTATCTCCTACGAGAACCATAGTGTCCTATAGTAAGGCCATATACCAACAAGGAACACGCCTATTGGTCCATTTGAACAATACTAGTTAAGGTCCTATCGGGTCATCGCAGGCAGATCACTCGCAAACCGATAGGACACGTTCATTCGTGCGCGAATTACGGAATACGTCGCCAAGTGTTTAAGTATCTTTGGAACTTGGAAGAGTGGCTAGGGGTGATGTCAGAAAGTGCCCTACCTGAAGTTAGAGGTCCTTTCCTCGGCTGTGAACGCGCGAAAGAGTTGTTCCGCGTAGCCGCGTCTTCGCGCGTCTCCCGAAACGAGAAAAGACGTTGGAAGGGTTGTAATGAAATCTGTTGACGTTTTCATGCTGATCTCGAGTGAGTGGTGTGAAATTGGGAAAAGGGCATTTGAGGGAAAACACGGAGGAGTGTGAATAATTCCGACGCCAACACGAACCGAGCGGAAGCCGATCGAGGCTATCGATTGTGAAATCCCCAAAAAGACGGTCGCTTTCGGATAAATAAATATTTGACAAGTTACATGGGAAGAAAACGGGGCGATGAAAAGGAAAGGGAAGGGGACGATCGATAAGGGCCCTTCCGTCTTCGCTCGAGTTTCAATTGTTAAATTTTTGCCACGCAGGTCACACCGAGGAGACCTTCGACGGAGTGCCGGAGAGGGTCGCCAACAAGTCCCACCAGTGGTTTGGGGCCTCCGTAGCAAGTTCCGGCCCTAACGGAGTCGTGGTGGTAAGTCCTTGGCATTTCCGTCTATGAGCGTGTTTATCGCGGCGTATAAACTTCCCAAAGTTTTCCCCCTGTAAATATCCGAGGCGATTAATCGATAACCAGGTGATTATTCGATTGTTTATCGATTAGTGGGCGACAGTTTATCGATAACGATTCGATTATGCGTAGATTTAAGCAGCCATCAAAGAATCGATTGTGAATTGAAATGGCAGCTGCTAACTTATATCGCTGACGAATCGATACAGGTAATCGGTAAAGAATCGATTATGCATCGATGCAATCAGGCGATTAGATATCGATTGTGAATCGCCAACGCACACAATGTTCAAAACATGAGTCTGATTAATATCGACGACTTTCTAAATTAATTCGTCGACAAATTATCGACACGATGAACTTATCGATATTGAATCGACACGGTATCGATTTCCAGGCGACTGATAAAATCGACTACGCACTGCATCTCAGGTGGGGGAAACGAGCAATAATCGACAAATAATCGAAGCTGTGCTGAGCCCAAGTCGATAAATAATCGGCACAGGAAAATGAATCGATAAATAGTCGACACAAAAACGGATAATAAGTAAAAATCGCTTTTCTACCGCGAAATTAAAACTTCAAAATGATCCATAGTCAATTTGCATCGAAACCTCGCAGTCTCGATTGATAATCGATGAATCGAACTGAAATGCATGCTGCAGCTTTACATATCTCGAGTTGGAAATTCGCTACAAAATAATTCGGGATTCCGAATCGCGCGTTGACGTATCGCAGACGCATCCCTTTGTTGGATTTATTCTTGCCGCATTTTTGGAAATTAATCTCCGTCACTTTGACATGTATTGAAACGTCAACCATCGATTTTTCATTCAAATGCAAAATCCCAAATCCCAGGTTTTGCTCGGCATCCATTTTGAATTTGCGGAGAAAAAAAAATACGTAACGTGGCAGAATGAAACAAACAAACAAACTGGAATAAAATCAATCGAATGCGGCCACGTGTAAAATCGCATGTTGCTTATACTATAAGTAAAATGGGCCTCATTTCCTTTTCTTGGCCCTTCCTCTTTGCCGATTTCCACTCGATATACCGGAACAAATTCAACGAACCGCTTGTGATATTTCCAAATCCTATCGGCTTTGCGGTTAACTGCACGCTTAGCCTGGGACGTGCTACGCTACGTTCAGCTAGGACCCGCGTGACGTCACAGCTAGTCCTTCCAGAATTCAAAGTCCATACACTATGACGTCACCAAACTAGGCGTGGCCATAATTAAAAAGCATTTCACTCAAATAGAGCATTAAATAAAGGGTGTGGCTAAGCAACAAAATACCCGGTACCGATACGCAACGGTACAGGTACTTCTACATTCGATACATATCGGTACATGTATCGGTATAATCAATACTCATATCAAAAACAGTCATATAAAAAAAAGATGTGGTAAAAATAAAATACTGACTATCGATACGTACCGGTTCATTGTGATAAAACCGGTACATGTACCGGTACATTTCGATACACATACCGGTATATAACATCAAAAAGAATCGCATCAAAACTGTCGTGGCAAAACAAATAAATGGCTATTGATACGCACCAGTACGCGTACCGATACGTTGCGATACACACCGGTACATTCGATACACATACCGGTATAATTAATGCTCGCATCGAAAACAGAATCGCACCAATAAGGACTTGGAAAAACAAAATACCGGCAATCGATACGCATCGGTACGCATACCGACACATTATGATAAAAACCGGTACGTGTACCGGTACATTTCGATACACATACCGGTATAATACATCAAAAACAGAATCGCATCAAAACTGATGTGGCAAAACAAATTACTGGCTATCGATACGCACCAGTACCCATACCGGGTCTTTATGATAAAAAAACCGGTACGTGTACCGGTAAATTTCGATACACATACCGGTACATTCCATACATCGCCAAAACAGAATCACCAGTTAAACACACAGTAGCTTTTATTCGTTTGCGAGTTTATTATTTTCAGTTGCTCATTTGAATACGCTGACGTCACAACAGACAATTCCGCTGTCCTGAATAAATTATGCAAATAGGTATACACACGTTGTTTAACAGTGAAAAAAAGAAGAGATACACTGCGATAGACACGTGCAGCAAAACAAACGACGTAAAAATTCACGCACGCAAAAAATGCGGACCGGTTAATATGCAAATTTGTTTCGTGCTCATAATTTATGCAAATTAAGGCAGCTGAAATTCCACGTATGCCATGCATGGTGATTCTCCATCTCCCCTCATACATATAACTTAATATTATTACTTTCTCCTTACTCCTCACTGGAAAATGCATCCATTTTCATCTTGTTAAATTAAGTCTACTTCGCATAATGCAAAAACTACACAATGGACCGATAGACTCCTCGTGTTTTTCAATATAGATAACGGGGGGAAAAAATTACCCGTTTCCATTATTTATTATTATTATTATTTACCTATTATTTTGAATTATAAGGGCTATTTTTCAATCTGGAATGGGGGAAATGGGCGTGGCCGGAGCACCACGCTTATCCTGGGACGATCGAAACAATGGGTTCGCTGCAGCACTGACGCAGCAATCATACAATTAAGTTGAACCGGGTTTGATTGCTTAATTACCGAGTAATTAAGCGATGAAATTGTTATTTCAAGCTCGGAAAATGAATACATGTCTGGCGTCACGGTTAAGCCACGCCCTCAGCCGGGGAAGCCACGCCCCGCCTTAACGGTTTTCAGAAGTTAATATATTGGCGTTGTTCAATGGGGAAAAGATAAAGCGAACAAGGGAGGCCATTATTCAGAGCCACCCACTTTAATTGGTAACCCGAAACCGGAAGTCGAGCTTCCTCAAGGCCACGCCCATAAATCTCCTCCCGTTTCTTTAAGAAAGAAAGCCAGTCTGTCTTTCTCATTACAATTAACTATTCAAACCGGATGCATTGGCAATTTCGAACGTTATTGTAAGCCAGGCAACCGCGCCGACTCGGCCGCGCCATCTGTCGCAGTTCGCCTGCACTGCAGCACGATGTACCGCATAGGGGAGCGCACCGTCAAAACCGTATCGATACGTATGGATTCTTTCTACAGTCGTATCGAATTTTGTATAATGGCTATATCTGTACGTATCGAACACTGTATTATGCCTACTGTCGTATCTAAACGTATCGGTTCCGCCTATTGTCGTATCGAAACGTATCAAATCTGCATGGGCCAGTATCAAAACGTTCTGATACAGTCCAAATCGGTATCAAACTCGTTTGAGCCCGTATCGAATGTGTATAAGTCTGTATCGACACGTGTTATTTATCGTATCGGTTCTTCGAAGTCATGTTTGGAACATCGATTCTGTCTAGGACCATATCGACTCTGCATTATGCCGTATCGAAACGTATCGACTCATTGTACATCGCACCTTTTGTTTTTTTTTAACTGAACCGAAACATTTCGATACTTGGAAGCGCATTACATTGCGTATCGAACACCTTTCTTGTCTGTGGCTGAAATGTATAGATACTTGGTAGCGTATCGTTTTACCGTATCGAACCGTTTCACAACTTCTCCGTCCGCTGCCGAATTACACCGATACGCTCGGATGCGTATCGATCCGCAGGCAGATACTGATTGCCCCAATTAAGCGGAATGAGCCTTGTAACTTACAGAGGGAGAGAAGAGTTACGAGGTTCCCGGTCCTTCGGGTGCCGCTAAGGGCACTTGCCCCACATCTTGGGACTCGCAAATCTCATTTAATTACCAATTACACTCGGTGTTATCGCTTGTCACGCCCCCTTGGGGCAGTTTAAATGCGAGGGGGCGGGGCTCGCAGCGACTATTGGGGAACGGGGCGTGTCGTCAATTCAGACAGTCTCCATCTCAGGAGATTAACGTCTTGAAAGCTCCCTTTCTTCGAATTGTTTCAAGGAAGAAGTCTGTGAGTAAACCAAACGGTCGATACGTTTCGATACGGCAATAGATAGATTCGATACAGCCTTGGACAGAGTCAGAACTTTTCGATACACACATAGGCAGGATCGATACAGTGGTGGACCGAGTCAAAACGTCTTGATACGGTCCTACACAAAGTCGATACGTTTCGATACCGACATATACAGGATCGATACGGCCTTGGACCGTATCAAAACTTTTCGATACGGACATGGACATTGATCGATACAGTGTTGGACCGGGTCAATACCTCTTGATACGATGCTACGCAAAGTCGATACGCTTCGAAACCGAAAATAGACAGGATCGATACAGTGTTGGACCAGCACCAAAACGTTTTGATACAACCCAAAACAGACTCGATACGCTTCGACACGAATGTAAACAGAATGGATACGTTTCGATACGGACAAAACAGTATCGATACAGCCGTGAACCGTATCAAAACTTTTCGATACTGTGTTGGAACAGCGTCAAAACGTTTTGATACAACCCTATACCGACTCGATACGGACAATGCAGGTTCGATACAGCCTTGAACAGCGTCTAAATCTCTTGATCGATACGCTTCGATACGTATCTCTACGGCGGCTAGTGTATATCTGCATATTGCAGTGTCTAAAATCGGGAAAAAGGCCCTATCAAAATGCCCTTTCTATGAACCCAAAAAGGCAACTGATTTGCCAAGAAGGAGAAGAAGGCGAATGGGAGGAATAAAGAAAGTGGGTGGGAAAGAAATAAGAAGATGCAAAGAAAGAAAGAAAGACGTCTGTCTCTTTCTCAGCGGCGGCCATCTTGGCTGCCGAGCGAAACGCATTTTTCATTCCTTTCTCTCGGATTTACGACTTGTCTAGTGATACATTCTTAGGCCATACATCTAAGAAAATGATAAGAAAGTGGGAGGGGGTGGCAGTGTTGATCGCTGACAAAGTAATGAAAAGGGCCCTATGACCATTTCGTGCTTTTTGCAGGCATGCGCACCTCGGTACGTCTACTACACGTCCAACCTGAAGCGAAAGGACCCAGTCGGAGCCTGCTACGTGGCCCCTTCCCACCTCAACTCCGCCCAGGAGTTCGCACCTTGCAGGAGAACAGGTAAGAGGCCCTTTCCTACGATACCTACCGTTATGAAGGTCAAAGTACCGTCAAGGCCAAAGCACTATGAAGGAAATGCTTCGGTAATTGATTTAGCAAATCGAAAAGAAAACCGAATTCACGGATTTCAAACACGAATCGGAGTTGCAAATTATGCAAAATCGATCGGATTTACGGATTTCTCAATAAAGCGAACGCAATGCGGCAATTTCAAGTCAAACATTTTCAAAAGTAAAATTAAGCATTCGCTAATCTAAGTTCAAATAAATAATAACTGATTCAAAACTAAACCAATTTACAAATTACAGAATTGAATTTACGAATTGAAAATCAAACAGATCTGAAATCAGAAATCAAACAAATCAGAAATCTGAAATCAGAAATCTGAAATCAATTAAATCTGAAACCAAAGAAATCAGAAATCTAAAACCAAAGAAATCAGAAATCAAAGTCAGAAATCAAAGAAGTCAGAAATCAGTCAGAAATCAAAGAAATCTGAAATCAATTAAATCTGAAACCAAAGAAATCAGAAATCTGAAATCAAAGAAGTCAGAAACCAAAGAAATCAGAAACCAAAGAAATCGAAAATTAAAAGAATTGAAATTAAAACAAATTAAAAAGCAAACAAATTGTAAATCAAACAACAAAATCAATAAATACTACCCCAAATTTCAAAGCACATCCACAAATGTGTAAATAACCGAAATCGTGGTCCTCGGTGGGCGGAGTCACGTGACCTGACAAGGGCGTGGTCACTGCTTAATTAACACAACGCCTTTTAGCTCTTAACTAAGTTGCAGTCAGAAGACAGCACGGGTGTGGTTCGATTTCGATACACAACCTCGTACCGAGATTGCGCGCAAAGCGCCCCCTAGCGGCTGAACGCCCTACTTGCGAGGTGTCTAATTTCCTCCCCTAAGGCTTATAGGAGCAATAAAACGTGACACGTGTAAATCCATCAATTAGGGCCATAATCTGGCACATCTTTCGCCACACCTTCTCCTCATTTCAAAGACCAACATCCGTTCCCATTTAGCCCTAGCTGCTTGAAAAACAAAACGAAAATTACCACATATGCTCTTTTACCCCGACTCGATAAAATGCCAAATTGCTTTATAAAGTCCGCAAATAATTGCCGATTATTCAGCTATTGAATTGCTATATAGCTGCATCTGTTGCAATTTTAACGCAAAAAGGAGATTGTTATTGGCCCTTATTTGCCAGTGTGTGTGTGTATATATCGATTATTTTCAGGCCAGTGGGGAAATGAAAATTGCAACTGCTGCGCCAAATGCACACTGCATTTTTGGACAATTTAGAAAAAGAGTTAGGCCTAATGCAGTGAACGTGTTTCTATATCGAATTGAACTAGATCAATAGAATTAGTATAATTAATAACTATAATTCACTGGAATCATTGGAATATAAGTTGCAATATCAAAACTTCATTTGATTTCCTAAATATAATATAAATAGAATACAAAATATCAAAGCCCCAAGCAATTCAAAAATAGGTGGAATTTCCAGAACTCGAGCAATTTTACGATATTGAATGCGAATTCAAATATGGACTTGAGCAAAATATAATCCTGAAATTGATATGAAAAAAAACTGCTTGTTCATCGTATTCAGGGATAAGATCAATATTATATACTATACGTAAACAATTGCGGTCTTTGGGGCTTGTCTATTCTCTGTTTTTACAGGAAATGAATATACTAGGTACATTTGCGGTGAACATTTCCATTGTTGCCGGCGCAATAATTACACTTCTCGTTGGCGAGAAGAGCAGATCCCAACATTTCACCCGAGACACGCGCTAACACCTCATATCCCCTGTGCTGTTTAGGAATTCCAACAGGCAAATGGTAAATAAGTAACCATAGCCTAGACTCAAATCGGAAATATTAACGAGAGATCAGGCTGTCGATGCCCTAACGCGCGAAGAAGACGGTTAACGTCTCGCGCGATCGCCAGGACACCTCGCGAAGTTGCAGTAGTAGTAGTAGTAAAAGATCTTGTATTCCTCGAATTGTGCTTAAGGGAACAGACAGGATTGCTGCCAGACCACAGCCAGATTGGTAATATCACTAGATGAAATGCAAAATCGAAACGTTTCGTTGCGCGCTAAGGAGACGCCAAGACGCGTGCGATCGCAAAGATCAATCGTGCCAAGATATCACCGGATCTACAGTTAAGATCTTATCATATCCTTCGCAGTGTAAAGATGTAAGGTTTAATTGCTCCAGTATTCAGTTGAATTGGCAGTTTTAATGAGCAAATGCGAAATCCAAGTCTTTCTCTTTCTCTTTCTCCCTTGCGCGCGCGCGAACAAGACGCGAATGCAAAGATGAGAATAACGGTAACATCTTAGGTCCCTCGCAATCTAAGAAGGAAGTAAAGAGCGGTGCAGGTTAACCCCCAGGTGTTAAAGTCAAATCAGTAAGATTAATGAAGTTAACGCAGAATTAAAATCTCCCGTTGCACCGGAGAAAAGATCCCCGGTAAGATCTTAGCATCTTAAGACGCGAGAATAGATAAGGTTTAACCGCAGTCTTCCATCATATCTTTACATTATGAATAAGTGAAACGCAAAAGTGGGAACCTGTCACCGCGAAGACGCGAAGGAAGGCTCACGCGACAAGATCTTAGATCGTAGATCATCGCGAAGATCTCGCAACCCTCGTGTAGTATATACACTAAATAATTATAGATAAGGTTAGCTGCAAGCTTAAGTGAAATCGTCAATATTAATGAGGAAACGGGAAATCGGGCAATCTCTCGCGTCAAGACGAAGGTGCCGCTTAGGCGCGAGGAAGCCGAGAATATACGTAGAAGACATTTCGGTGTTAGGAGAAAGGAGTCTTAAATGCTAACCACAGTCTGTAGTCGCATAGGCGATATTAACGAGGAAATAGGAAATCAAAGCTTCTCTCCTCTCGCGCGCACGCGAAGGGGCCTCGCGAGATTCGCCGTCTATCGGATCGATCGAGTTAAATTAGAGGGATTGTTGTGACGTCACAACCACCCTTCGAAGAAATGCAAATCGATCGGGGCTTCACCTTTGGTGGACCGACATCATCATGGCGGCAAATAGCACGATCGCGGACCGCAGAGGCAAGCGTTTAATGACCCGTGATCCCAGCAACGGGCGGGAAGAAAGATGAAGAAGGAAGGGAATGAAGAAAAGAAGCGAATAAAAGCCCTTACAGAGCCAGTTTCGATCCCATTCTCCAAATACTAGCGAATAATATTTAGCCTCCAATTACGAGGAGCGAGCCGAAAATGCAGTCGCGTGGCTTCGGGGAGATTCGCGCACCGAGTCGATCGATGAAGCACTACTAGTACTACTGCTACTACTACTACTGCTGAAACTACCACAGAAATGTGCATTGCAGGCATCCAACAACAAGACCTCATCCCGCAAACAAAGCCCGCACGCGTAGCCCCCCCCGGATGCCGTCGCGATCGTGACAACGGCAGCCAACCCGGCAAAGCATCGCAGCTGCCAAGATATCGGTAGTAACTGACTATCTTGAACCCGGTTAAACCATCCTTTACTTTGTATTCCGAAGACCTTTAATAAGATCTGCCGGGTTTCACGCGCGAACGTCTTTAAGAACACGCGTCAACGCCTTCCGCGCTAGCAGGGTTAACGCCACACTTACGTCGGCCAT
>WWPM01024697.1:0-36158 GCA_023279145.1 Glomeris maerens | reverse complement strand
TCGTCGCGGACCCAAAACGCGTTGTGACGTCATCAGGCTGCCTTGGTCCCTGGTTGGCTAACTTGAGTAGCTAGTTCTATTGGTACTGCGTCGATATAGGGGGTGAACGGCGAGCACTCGGCCGGCTCTCCGCAGTCAGGCCGCAGTCGTCGGCGGAGGGAGAGTGAGAGAGAGAAAGTAGCGGCTGCGTTAGCCGGCTCGATTGGCGGCGGCGACACGTGCGGCATGGCGGCCGTTTCCGCTTCCGCTTCCGGTTCCGGTCCCCCACTCCCACTGCGGATTACGGCCCTTGCCCTCCTCCTCAACCTCTTTTCCTCTTGCCGCCTCGTCAAAGGTACGCTGCATCTTGTTGAAATCTTTTAAGAAAAACGAGATTCGATTTCCGTCTTTCGAGGGGTAAGCCAAAAAACCACGCCCCCTCGCGACGTAATGAGGCGAAGTGTGAACTTTTTTAGAAGCTCATCGATTTCCGATATTTTAAGTGGTGTGTCTGGGTTTTTGAAAAGGAAAAGGAAAACGTCTTTGAAATCTGCTGAAGAAGTTATTTCTGGGCGGTGATTTTTTCATTTTTTCTCGTACTTTGTCCCCTTCTTATTCTCATTATGCGAGTTCCACTTCTCCGACTTAAGTAGTTCATAAATATGGAGAAATTTTGCGATTGGTTTCTTGGGAGAGAGAGAGAGAGAGAGTCTTAATTTTCGGTCGTGACGTCATATGCAGGTGAAGGGAAAAGGAAGGAATGAACTCTTGGGCGAGACACTTCTCTTTTTCTTCTTCTTCCCATCTCTCCAACCTTTTTTCTCTCTTCCTTTCTTTCTTTGCTTCGTTTTTGTTTCGGTTTTGCAGTTAAAACGCGGATTTATGGCCGTGCCGAAAGATGCGACTCGACTGCGAATTGCGAATGTTTAAGTGGACAAAAACGAGGGGCGTGTGTTCGCTTGCAGGAACAGCCGTGCATTTCACTTCCTATCGCCTATATTTCCAATCAATTCCACAACTATATTTCATAAATTACTTTCAATTGCTGTAACTACTTTGAAGTACTGCATCATCTTTAAGTTTCTATCATTTTAAAATTACCGTGATTTCTTTAAATTACTCCAACTTCATTAAATTACAATGAATATAGACTTGCGTAACTGCAATTTCGCAAAACGACTATGAATTTGCGAATTCCAAGAATGTTATCAAATTCCTCTTCTTTTTTTTTATCAACCGACTTTCCGTGAAATACTATTAATTTTATTGACCGTGTACCGATAATGAGGTCAACATTGGAAAAGGGTTTTATTTTGTTTGGTTCTTGCATCATCGCGCGGGTACATACAATTATAAATAATCTTATGAAATTCCTCATTGGCTTATGGATTTTGCTTCCGGTTGCGATTAATGCGAGTTTCTGGGCAACACTTTCTTCGGTGACGTCACCCCATTGATGTGTCATCATCTTCGCCTACTAAGACGCTGACCCACAATCCCAGTACTACGCTATGTCATTCAAAACCCCTTTTTCCGATTTTCGTCTTGTAAAGCGTTTTCCGATTGAGTGGGACAAGAAAACCCAGCGTTTATTGCGGTGTTTCGTTTTAGAACTGCGTACAAACCACGCCCACTTAAGTTACCCCTGCAGCCAATCGGAATGCTAGCTGAACGGTAAAAACGACGAAGATGGCGGCGATTTATTCGAAAACGTTCTAAATAGCCTCACCGCGCACGGCTGCGATATTAATTCGAAAGCATTCTAAATAGCCTCGATGAACATGACCGCGGCATATATTCAAAAACGTTCTAATTAGCATCAACGAGCAAAACTGCTGCGAGTTATTCAAAAACGTTCTAAATAGCCTCAATGAACATGCCTGCGAGTATTTATTCAAAAACGTTCTATATAGCCTCGACGAGCACGGCCGCGATATTAATTCGAAAACGTTCTTTATCGCCTCTAATCCGTTGCAACCGAATCGAGGAACGTGATGGCGATTTATTCAAAATCGTTCCGAATAGCCTCAAGTCCAGGCCAGCCGAATATGGCCGTGATTTACTTGTACTATTAGTATTCAAAAACACGTTCTGAATAGCCTCGAATCCAGGGCAGCCGAAATCGCGGCTGATGCTTTCTCCGCTTGATGATGGAGATGGAATTGGAACGTTCAATTACGGCGCTCCAGTGTGCGGTCACCTTTATCGTAGTGGCAAACTCGATTATAAACTTGGTGGGTGGGCGCTTCCGGTTCGCTAGGAATTCTGGGATCGCCCATACTTTCAGCCAAATTGAAATTCTCGCGTTTTTGCGGTTCATATTCGTGTTTTTGCCACTTTTCTCTCTGTAACTCTCAGGAAGAAGAAGAAGAAGAAGGTTATTTTGACAGCAACATGTTCATGTTAGCTTGTTTGATTTGAGGGGAAAAGCAAATAAAGTTAGTTTTCTGTAGCTTCCAGTTCCAGCCAGGTGTTACTTCTCAACTTTCTTCTTTTTTTCCCCCTCCTTAAAACAACATTAAAACAACAAAAAACACCAATTGAGCATCAAAACCCCGACAATTGAACTCGTTTACCGTTTCATCGGTTCAATAAACTCTCGGATTGGTTAGAACGACTCGAAAGGGGAGGAGCCAGAGGCCCCAAGGGCGACCATCTTGTAACCCTTGTAATGGGTTGTTAAATCGTTGATTGATCGCTTTTCGCTTTGAAATAAACGCGCACTTAGGGCCGTTTCGCTCGTAAATAACTGGAAAGGGCCCGTTGCTGTCTCTCAAAGGGCCCTTTCACCGAGTCTTGTTTCTTGGGTTTTTATATTACAAATGCGCGGCGTTTGTCGCTGGCAAAAGCCCGCGTAATTAGGGCCGTTGTCAAAGGGCCTTTAAAGCCCTTTCGGCTTTTGTTGTCGGCGCCAAATATAGAAAGTTTGAGAAAAGGAATGAGACGTTTTCCCACGTTTAAGGCCCTAACTGATCTTGGCAATGTGAAATACTTTTGAGTTTTTGCGACGGAAGTGTGTATCAAGAAAGTGGGCGGGGCTTGTTGGTGTACCACTGGTTTTAAAGAAAAGATTAAGTGGTTTTTGGGTTTTTTGCTGCTGTTGTTGCTATTCGGCCAAAGGGCGTCTTATCTATACTTTTCTCGCAACATAAATTTGAGGCCCTTTTATCGCACTTTTTTTACAAGTCCTCCATTTGTTTGTTTTTTATAACTTCTTTTTAAAGAAACTGCATTTCCCGTTATTTTTGTAGGGGAAAAAAGACCTTATAATGGGAGTTGGTTGTGGGGCCGTTCACAAACCAAGTGCCTGTCGATTTATTCGCTGAATTTAATGAAGATGTTGATAAATGAGAATAAGGCCCTTTGTATCGCGTTTTGGATGACCGGAAGTGGAAGTTTACGCGGCGAAGGGCCCCCCCCCCCCCCCAGACCCAAAAGGAAAACGAAAAGGGGCGGATCAAATGACCCTTTTTGCCGCCAGAGTTGCTTTGGTTCCTAGTCATATCGTCACAAATCGTCACATTCGCTGTAATTGGCAGAGGGGACTGACTATTTGTCTAAGTGGGCGTGTCTACCGACTCCTGCGATTGGCTGTAAACGACAACTCCCAGCATTCCGCGCATTCTTAGCGCAAGAAGTTGTTAATCAAGGTCACCGGCCCTAAAGGGGTCGGGAACGGCCCTTTTTTGCTGGATGCAGATGGGGCCATATGGTCCATATGGTCGTGTGCTGTTACAGGATAAACGTTGACCGGATGTTTGCGTAATAGGTCCTTAAATCGACTCCGATTGAGCCCGTATTTAGGGCTGTTTACAGGTGTAGTGGAAAAGAGGTGTACATACATAGGGTAATTGCAATTTCTTTAAGGGGTTTTTTGTTAGGTGACCTTTGGTGAACCCGGCGAAGTGGGGCTTAATTAAATTACTACCCCTTGTATAAGGTACGTACTAACTAGTAATTCGGATTAATTAAAATTCCGACTGTAATTCCTTACAAAGGAAAGGAAGGGGAGGGGGATGTAAGAAAAAGAAAGATGGCATTCTTGGGGGCGGGGCTAAGACGCTACATTACGCGTGACAAACGAGCGAAACTAATTATTATTAGTAGCCCAAAGATAAGAAAACAAATTTCGGACGAATGTGCGCAATTTGGGCGCAAAAAATTGGTCACAATTCCGGATAAGGCGTCCTTCGACAAATGACCGTTTATGCGGAACGAAGTTGTCATTTTCCTAGCAATTTACGAAATTTTGTTCGGAATCTTAGTTGGGTCGTCAACTAATGAAACCTTATTTCAGGGTAATATTAATGCGTCTAAGCAGTTACTATTTTGGTGATAAACCGTGAAATGCTCTTCTGTTTGGCTTTGAGTGAAAACTTTTGTGCGTTTACTTCATGTATATACATGTGTTTTCAAGATGGCGGCGTAATATTTGCCAAAATTTGCAGTTTTGATCGTTTGCCAGCACTTTTCCAGGTCAATAGCCTTTCTTGTAAATCATTCAGTTTTGATCATGCAAATCTAAATGTCGTTATCAAAGGGTAAAAAAGTTTATTTAGGCCTATATTTTGAAAAAAACCCCATGTAAATTGCGTTTTTTTTTACAACTTTCCCAAACCTGTTATTGCAAGAAAAGGGATTTGCGTTTTCCATAAGTCAATGGAAGTTTCATTTTTAGAAACTTCTTTTTTTTCTCCATATAATGTAGGCCTAAGTTGTGCATGAATGGGGTTTTTTATCATCTGTTTTTTTTTTCCTCCGCCTGAAATGCCCATCATGCTTTGAGAAAGAATACAAATAAGCAATTAGGGAAAATAAATGCCGTCTTTGTGCTCTTCTTCAATTCATTTTTTGTTTACTTTGAAATATACAATACTTCATTTTGTTGAATTTGAAACCTTAATTTGCAGTCCATCATGTCAATGAGTTTATAATGGCAAAGATTGCTGCGTACGATCTTATTTTTTCCCAGACAACTTTTTGAATATATACTGTACCACCCAAAGTGAATCTTAACTATGCAGTACCGGTTCCCACAAAACCATTTCTTTCTTTGTTTATCGCTCTTTGCATTTCACACGAAGAAGAACAAAAAAATAACATCCGAAAAGTACATTTTTAAAATTGCCCATATTTAATTTATTTCATCTCGACACTTTCCCCGATGTTTTCCATAAATTTGCGAATCCAATATAGTCCGGCCGCTGAAAGAAAACTCGGTGACGTCATGGGTCGAACCATTTCCGTCACTATGGGTTGTCAGGGGTGTTTCTACGCAGATTGCCTGCCTCTGCGTGGCGAACGCGTTCCCCTTCCCTCCCCGCAAACCTACTACCTTCGAATGGGAACGGCCCACGACGTCGCAGAGCGTTCTCTCGTTGCGCGGACTGTATATAATTCTAATATTATTTGTTTTTTATCGATAACCTCAACGAAGAAATATTTTTATGCTTGATAACGTGGGAAAATATGTCTACGAAAGCGTTCTGTGACCCAGTGTTTAACGACCTGTATATGGTGGAAAATGATGAAATTTTAACGGAATGAACCTGGTTTCACGCGAAACATGTCGGTATGTGTGTTTTTGCCGACTTTTTTTTAATTTGCCAGTTTTTTTTTCCTTATAATGGATTTACTGTGTACTTATTTCGATTGATTTACTCGTAAGATGTTTTCCTTAGGAGATGAATGGCACCTGGAAAGAGCATTTTGAATCGTGATCTATGTTTTGGCGTTAATGGAAACGAGCTTTCAAGATTGCAAACTTAAATTTACATTGACTAAAAGCGCACTTATCTAATATAGCAGACGCCCACTCGCTATAATTAAAGCCCAGAGTATAAATTGAGGAAAGTCGTAAATGAAATAAATCTCCCCTGTCCCGTATTACTGTATATACTCTGTTACAGTTAGGACACGCCCTGTCACCAATAGAATGTCGATATGGACGGCGTGGGTGTAACCCGGCGTGAAATCAACATCATCCGCAACTTTCTTGCCCGAGAACAGTATCGCGCGCAATATTACGTCACGAACGCTCGTACGATAACCTTCGTTCCGGCGCAGTAACATTGCGCGCAATGTTATTATCGAGCAATAAAGTTGCGTAGGAAACACCAGTGCGATGAAAGCGCGATTTTGTTCAACAATTTTACATGTTAACCGAGTAAAAACGGGAAGTTTACAAACACGACGGCTGAAAACACGATAGGATGACTGTTTTCCACGGGGTTTTAAAAGAGTTTTAAGTGATCTTGAAAGGGGATTCCTTTGAGACTCCGCCCACGTTATCTACGTCAGAATTCTATTGGTGAAAAGGCGCGTCCCTGCTAAACTATTCATGTAAATTCCCCCAGAAAACTCCATTAAAAATACCACTTTTGAATTTACGAAATAACGATAAATGTCAGTTTGTTCATAAATAACAGAATTGTCTAAAACAAGACAAATTCTTTGAAAATTTTGTGTATGAACTCTGCTTTTATGTAAGAAGTCGCATAATAAGACGTGCATCTTCCTTTCTCTAATTATTAAGACCCCCAATGATGTCTACAAAAGAAAAGGGAGAGGAGTTTTGATGGATTTCCGTGAAAAACTGAGGAATTTTAGGCATTGTACCATGGATAATAACATCTATTATTTAGAGCACCGTGAAAATTCCTGCAGGCTACAAAAGTTTTACAATTTTTCCATTGCATCTCAGTGTATATACGGTATTAATATAATTTAAAGTCGAGTCGATACGGCCGTAGACAGTATCGATACATTCTGATTGCAGCCTTACACAGAGTTGATCCGATATTTGATAAGAGTCGATACATGTCAATACACCCAAAGATGATAGAATGGAAATGTTTGAAATTCGAACAAAATCGATACGATTGTAGGCAGTGAAAACGTTTCGATACAGCCTCACACAGAGTCGATGCGTTTCGGTATAGCTTCACACAGCATCGATATATTCTGATTCAGCTTAGAGTTCATTCGTTTCGATACAGCCTGACAGTCGATAGTACCTTTCGATACAGGCAAAGATAGAATTGATCCTTTCGATACGGCTTTTGACGGAGTCAACGAGTCGATTCGTGGTTTAGACACATCGACAACGTATCGACTGTGTGCGGCTGTATCGATACATGCTGTCTTCAAACAAAATCGATACGGCGTTAGAGAGAGAGAGTTGATACGTTTATTTAGAAAAAAAACATGGATTGGGATTTACTCGAGGTGGGAATGTTATCATTTAACGTTTGAAATGAAGTTGAACTTCTTAATGATCATTATGATAGGTGCAAGACATTGGGTGGGGCGCCGTACGTAATTGCCGTCTTTTTTTTTGTTCATTAGGTGAAGCTCACTTTGCCTTGCTCTTGAAGTTCACAGATAGAAATCGGTTTTACTTTCCCCTCGTCTTCACTGTTTTTTTTTTTGCAACTTATAAGTGTAGGATTTCAACGCTTTACAAGTGGAGCTGTAGGATTTTTGCGCCGAATTATCAGCGTAGAACAAATGGCGTTGTCAAAATATCGATAGCGGCTTTTCCGTGTACCCATCATCCTCCTTTCCCCAAACTGCTTAAGAAAACCCCCCTCAAAAAAAATAAGCGAAACCGGTGTTAATTTGCTGATAACGGATATATAATTGAACGTTTTGCGCACGTGGTCAACGTTTTTATTTATTGTATTTACACAACGGCGATGCGAACGCTGTGTGCCCGTTTTGCGATCGGCCAACCTCGACCGCCTTTTAGCTTTTGTTTGCGTCTTTCGAACGTAGCTAAGCCACGCCCACTCTCTCTCCTCCCGTGTGTTTATTTCTTCGGTTGTTTTTTTGTTTTGTTTTCGCATCCTCGAGAAAGATCTGGAAGTTTCTCGCACTTTCTTCGATCGAAGGTTTGTTTTTTTTTGAACGGATAACGCTATAAAATGGGATAAGTGGCAGAAACGAAATGCAGTTGTTGGTCGCAACTCACTCGAAGCGAACGAACGCTTTTTTTTCCCGCCGTTTATAAATAAATAAAAAAAAACATCCTTAGCTTGTTTAAAATAAAAATATAAACTCATCGTACAATTTTTTTAATAAGCTATTATTGATTTACGAAAGGAATTTTGCCGCCGGTTTGCGGTTCGCCTTTTCGCTGTCGCCGCCGCCGCCGCCGCGTTCCATTTTTTTGAATTTTTGAAAAATTTCCGTTGGGGGAAAAATGGAACGTTTCGGTGCGCCGTCTGGCGGTGGGCGGAAAAACGTCCGGGGAAACCACTCCCCTGCCGCCGTCGCGTCGTTGCTGATTGGCTGGTTGCTTTCGGCGGCCGGTTTGAATCTGTTTGATGTGGATTGTGTGGTCGCAGGTGACAACGGCGACGGAAACGGAAACGATTTGTCGAGGGGACTGTTCCCGCCTACTTTTAACCTGGCGTCGGACGCCATCATCACCGCCAACGCAACTTGCGGACAAGAAGGACCGGAAACGTTTTGCAAACTTGTCGAACATGTCAGGTAATAGTAATTCCGAAATTCGAATCCCGCCCTTCCCTAACCGGGCTCCTCCCATCCGGGTTGGCCGCGTTCGAAACGGGAGCCAATAGCGACACCATAGCGAATAGAAGGAAGAAGTGATGGAACTCCCCTTCCTAATACATGGCGTCCTATGGGAGCGGACAATCGCTCCGACCGTGGTGGCGCTGCCGCTATGGCGCTGCATTGAAAGCAATTGGGATTCAGTGATTTCAGCCCCCTATCGATCGCAGCGCCGCGCAGTTAGAATGAAGCGTGGAAAGAACGAACCATTAGTGCGAGCGATTGACAAAAAAGGGAGTTGAGTTCCACCACTTCTTCCTTCTATACGCTATGGCGACACGTTAAGGACGGGAGGATGGACCGTTCCAATGACGTCATTCGCGTAAAATCTCACTAAACCACCATTTATGAAACAAACTTCAAAAGACAAAATGAACCTGAAACAATAAAAGTTCACCGCGCCTTCGTCAGCCCTTTACCCCCCCTTAGGTCCTCTTTTGGAGCTCAAAAGACCCAATTTAACGCACACCAATAAATGGTTACTTATTAGTGGAATTGCATTTCGATTCTCGCCGAGACGAGATAATTAGGACTCGAAAGACCCAATTCAATACTAAGTGCCCTTTGGCGCGTTTTCTCGCAGCCGAGAACCTCAGTGCGGCGTGTGCGACTCTCGCAGCGCGGAAGCCGCGAAACGCCACCCGATCGCCAACGCCATCGACGGCTCCAACAACTGGTGGCAGAGCCCTTCCCTGCAGAACGGCCGTCAGTACGAATGGGTCACCATCACCTTGGACCTTCGACAGGTATCTTGGTAACAATCACACGCATGTCTAGTAAGTACCACCGGCCAGTTTCTCTCTTTCGCCAGGTCTACCAGGTGGCGTACGTGATCGTGAAGGCGGCCAACTCGCCCCGGCCGGGCAACTGGGTCCTGGAAAGGTCCCTGGACGGCATCGACTACAAGCCGTGGCAGTATTACGCCATCCTGGACGCCGAGTGCCTGGAACTGTACGGCGTGGCGCCGACCGTCGGCATCCCGCGCTACATCAGCGACCAGGAGGTCATCTGCACCTCCTTCTTCTCCAAGCTGAACCCGATCGAGAACGGAGAAGTAATTTCTTTCGTTATCCAGCACCTAACTCTTTATTAAATCAATGTTTCCGCTTTTAAGATTCACACGTCTCTGGTTAACGGCAGACCCGGGGTCGTCGGCCCCAGCGACAGGTTGCAGGTACGGCTAACGTAGCGCCCGTTGCCTCCTTCCCGAGGGTTTCTCTTTTATGTTACGCTTCGTTCGCAGGAATTCACGTCCGCGCGTTACGTCAGGTTGCGGTTGCAGAAGGTGAGGACCCTGAACGCGGATCTGATGAGCGTGTCCAACCGCAACTGGGACCTGGTGGACAAGTCGGTCACGCGGCGTGTGAGTAGTAGAAATTCACCCGTCGTATAGTAGACGTTTAAGTTGCTAACTCTGTACCGTTGTCGCGAAAGCAGCGCGGATTCCCCGCCGATCGGGTAAGGCGCCCTTTCGCTCCGTTCCGTTCCGTTCCGTGTCCGTCGCGGTCGGCGTTCGTTCTAGGGCCTTCGGTTCACCGCGCGTTTCTGTTTGCGTTGCAGCTGTTCTACTCCGTAAAGGACATCTCGATCGGGGGCCAGTGCATGTGCTTCGGACACGCGGCCGATTGCCCGCGGGACCCGGTCACCAAAGTAAGCCCGCAAAGACTAGTACTCGTTACGCAACGAAGCGAACAACACGACTTGATTACCCTAAGTTGTTAATGAAGTTTTTAGAACGGGGAAAATGAAATGCAGTTCAAATTGAAGTGTACCGTACGTTTCAGAGACTGAAGTGCCGTTGCGTTCACGACACTTGCGGCGACAGCTGCGAGAAGTGCTGCCCTCTGTACAACCAGAAGCGGTGGCGGGTCGGGACCAGCGCCGACGCGAGCACCTGCGAGAGTAAGGGCCCGATCCGTCTCTCTTAATGCCATCGAGGCAACAACGGTCCTTTGTTGTACAGAATGCCAGTGTTTCGGACACGCGGACGAGTGCCGTTACGACGAAGGCGTGGCGGCGCGCAGGGAGAGCCTGGACTTAAAGGGCCGGTACGAGGGCGGAGGGGTGTGCCTGAACTGCAGGGTATTCAATTCTCCTTAATCGTCTTACGTTCGGTGAGGGAAGGGAAAACACTTTTTAAGGGCGACAACCTTGTTAGGGCAGTGATTTACAGAAATCAAGGTGCGGCTCCCGAGCGAACGACCGGAAATCGCCGATCTTGTATTTCAAAAATGCCACCGATCCGATTCCACTTTTACACTTTGAACTGCGACCCGATTGTTTTCTCGGCTTTTCCGGGTGTGGCTCGGCACCGACCGATGAAATTTCATATTTCCCCCGGGGGCGCGGTAGGAGCTCGGGAGTGATGCCAACGTTGCTTCGGGTTAAAGTAAAAATACCACGACCAATTATATTTTGAAAGGTACTTGTAACGGGACTCGGAATAACAACTATGTACTTGCTAATCGTCAAGTAGCGTTTGAGAAAGAAAGTCGCACAAATCGGTGGTTTTGCGAGGTTTTACGCAACAAAAACCGCGGTCGACTTTCGTAAGGGCCCCGGTTCGTTTCTGAAAGGGGCGTTCGATTGCAGGAATTCACTTCGGGCAACAACTGCGAGCTGTGCGCGGAAGGATTCTACCGCCCGGTCGGCGTGACGCGGCACGATCCGCACCCGTGCCGGAAGTGCCTTTGCGACGGAGCGGGGGCCACGGGCCGTTGCGTTCAGGACGAAGCCCTTCCGGGATCGGTCGGTAACGTTTACGTTTTGTCGTTTCCCTCTCGCCGGTCCTTACGATTCGCCGTTTGGGACTTCAGAGAGCGGGAGACTGCCTGTGCAGGGACGGGTTCGCGGGCCTCAGGTGCGACGCGTGCGCGAGGGGCCACAGGAACTACCCGATCTGCGACCCGTGCCCTTGCGACTTCGCCGGCACCGTCAACACGGCTTGCGACGGGGAATGCGTGTGCAAGGTAAGCCGCAACTTCGTTGGATTTCCCGGTGAAAATGGACGTTCCAACCGCGTTTGCCGCGTTAAAGGCCAACGTGGACGGACTGCGGTGCGACAGGTGCAAACCCGGCTTCTTCAACCTGGACGCCGAGGACCCGGACGGCTGCACGCGGTGCTTCTGCTTCGGGGTGACCCAGAAGTGCGAGTCGGCCGCGTTGGGCGTCGAAGTGGTACCGTAAGAAGGGCCCGGTCGCGGTTCTCGCTACAATTCCCACTTTCAACGACTGCACTTCCCCCCCCCCCCACACACTTAGACTTGTTTAACTACCCACACAAGCCCGTATCAAACTCGTTAAACTCCATTAGATTTCGAATAAGTGGCACGTCGTGAGATCCGCACCGCGTTAACCGTAAGTTGCGACTGAGCGGAAAACGTTCTCGCTCCTCAAGATTTCCCCAAAGAAGGCCTGGAAGGTGAGCTCGTTGAACGGCGAGAAGGTGCTGAAGCCGACTCTGGAGCGCGGTCTGCACACCGTGGCCAACGACGACATGATAGGTTACGACACGTACTACTGGTCGGCCCCCAAGCAGCTCGTCGGCAATAAGGTTTGCGCCGCGGCGTCCGGTTGGCGGTAAAGTAAAGTAAAGTAAAGTAAAGTAAAGTAAAGACTCGTCTCGCTTGCGGTCGCAGTTGAACTCGTACGGCGGACGGCTGCGCGCCAACGTCAGCTGGGTGACGCCGAGAGGAGATTCGGCCGGCAAACCGACCACGCACGCCGACGTAGTGCTCAAAGTACGGGGGGCAACAAATAGCGAATCGACCCGAACAAAGGCTTAAATGCGATTTGGGGAACGTTTCAGGGAGGCGGACGCTCGATAGCCTACGGGGACGCGGCCTACGGCGGCACGGACAACGTCCTGCTGGACGTGACCCTCGCCGAGCCGGGCTGGTACCTCCTCGGGTCCGACGGCGAAGGAAGGGCGCCGGTCGGTCGAAGGGAGTTCATGGAGGTTCTGCTGTCGATCGACACGATGCTCGTGCGCGCCAAGTACCACACGGACCAGCTCGTCGCCAGGTAACGACAAATTACCCCGTTCGTCCGCGCTCGTCGGCGTTACCGTTCGGGGCCCCCGTTACAGACTGCACACCGTGGCCGTGGAGGTCGGATCATCCGCCACCGCCGGCATCAACACGATGAGGAACGTGGAGAAGTGTTCCTGCCCTCCGGGTTACGCCGGACTCTCTTGCGAAGTGAGTTCCCGCGTCGAACGCGGTTACCCTTTTGGTGAAAAATTCGTTTCGGAAATAACATTGGCATTTGTCGGCAGAGCTGCGAGAAAGGCTACCGACGCGTGAACGGCACCGTGTACGGAGGGCAATGCCGCAGGTGCGACTGCAACGGGCACGCGGACGAATGCGACGCGTTCACCGGACGGTGCGCGGTCAGTGCTCGCCTTCGGCTCTCGGCGCGGCCCTTAACCGCGATATTTTACGAGCGTTCTTGCTCCGCAGGCGTGCCTGCACAACACGACCGGGGAACGGTGCGAGACCTGCTTGCCGGGATTCTACGGGGCGGCCGCCGCGGGTTCCCCCGGGGACTGCCGGCCGTGCGCCTGCCCCCTCCTGCACCCCGCCAACAACTTCAGTCCCGTCTGCGAGACCGGTCTCGGCCCCGACGGCGCCGTCGATTACGTCTGTACGCGGTGCCCCGCGGGCTACGAGGGCCCCAAGTGCGACAGGTAGTAATTGCCGAAAGATGCGTATAATAAGGGGAAATCGGACGATCGATTCGCTCGTCAGGTGCGCGGACGGCTTCTTCGGCAACCCTCTGGTCGCCGGCGATTCCTGCCGGCCTTGCGACTGCAGCGGAAACGTGGACGCGACCGCGTCCGGCAACTGCGACCGCGTCACCGGTCAGTGTCTGAAATGCGTGGGGAACACCGCCGGCCCCAAGTGCGACTCGTGCGCCCGGGGCTTCTACGGCCAAGCGGAGACCGGCTCCTGCCGAGGTAACTTTTCGTTTCCGCCTCGCCCCGTCACGCGATAAGTAAGCGATCGATTTTTGCGGTTCCCCGCAGCCTGCGACTGCAGCGTGCACGGGTCCCTGAGCCCTCTGTGCGACCCGCGAGACGGAAACTGCCGGTGCCGACCGAGGTTCGTGGGACGCGACTGCGACAGGTGCGAGGTACGTAGTTCTCGTTACGCGAGGGCGGGGTTCGCGTGGGGAACGATTTTGTCGGAGCATTTTTTTACGATTCACCGTTAAAAGTTACTTTGGCATTATTGGAAGCGGTAGCTAAAAACTTTCACGCGAACCCTGTCGGCGTGAACTTCTGACCGCTCGGGCGGACGAGTAAATTTGAAAGGTTGCATTAGATGCGTTTTTATTTCATAGGAGAATTACGGTAATATTGCAGCCGGATGCGAGCGATGCGACTGCGACGCGAAGGGCTCCGCGTCCCTCGCCTGCGACCCGGTGTCGGGACTCTGCGAATGTAAGCCCGGCGTGTTCGGGGCCCGCTGCGCTTCCTGCGTCGAAGGCTATTACGACTTCTCGCAGACGGGATGCTCGTGTAAGTTACGGGAGGTAACGCGCCGGCCGCCGAACGTGGCCAATAAGCCTTTTGTTTTGCTTAGGGTGCGGCTGCGACGAACGAGGGTCTCGCGACGGCGCTTGCGACCCCCGCACCGGCCAGTGCCCTTGCTGGCCCAGCGTCCGAGGCAGATCGTGCGATACGTGCAAGGTGCCGCCGTTTTTAAGTTCAGGGTACGTCTTCGGAACCGCATCGGTTGTCTGGATGTTTGCGGTTTCCGTAACAGGTCGGGTTCTGGAACCTGACTTCTTCGGTGGGATGCGAGACGTGCGACTGCGACGGGGTCGGCTCCTCCGAAACGGTCTGCGATCCCGGAAGCGGCGCGTGTAACTGCAAACCGGGAGTCGGCGGCCGAACGTGTTCCGAGTGCCTGCCCGAGTACTTCGGCTTCTCCGCCGCCGGCTGCAAACGTTAACGAACCCGCCGTTTTGGCATTTTGTTTTGTCCGAGAAGGGCCTTTTCGCGTCTAACGGGTTTTCGTCCGCAGAATGCGCGGCGTGCGACTCCCCCGGCCACGTGTGCCACCCGCACACCGGGGACTGCGTGTGCCCGCCTTACACGGAAGGGGCCGTCTGCGAGAGGTGCCGCGCCAACACGTGGGGGTACGACCCGTACAAAGGATGCAAGGTTGGTTACTCGTTTACGTTGGTCGGAAAAGTAAAGATTTCGTTTCACGATGGTTTTTTGGAATCTTGCAGCCGTGCGAGTGCAGCTCGGAAGGGTCCGCGGGCGCCCAGTGCGACCCGGCGAACGGGCAGTGCGCTTGCGCGGAGGGATACGAGGGCGCGAGGTGCGACGCCTGCCTCTTCGCCTACTTCGACTTCCCCAAGTGCAAGAAGTGCCGGTGTCACGCGGACGGTTCGCTGCCGCGGTCGTGTCGCGCGGACGGTCAGTGCGAATGCGCGCCGGACGGACAGTGCCGCTGCAGGGTGCGCTCGTCATCCCTTAACCTCTCCTTTTTAACGTCTCGTCTTTCGATGTTACCAAACGGTCGTTTCGTCCGCAGGAAAACGCGAGCGGCAAGAAATGCCGGCGCTGCAAGCCCGGCACGTTCGGCCTCACCTCCCAAAACCCGAAGGGTTGTTTCCGGTGCGACTGCTTCGGCAAGTCGGACGAGTGCGCGCAAGCCGAGTACTCGTGGTCGCAGGTCGCTCCGACGCCTTTGTCGGTCGCTTTGCCGCGTAACTCGCTCAAGGTTACATTTTCAGACCGTGTTGCTGGACACGCTTCGCGTGTCCGCCTACAGCGGGGAAACCGCGCTGAACGCGTCAAACGGCGCGCGCGTCTTCCCCGCGTCGAAGGGCGACGCGACGATCGGCGTCAGGTTTCCGCTAGAAGCCCCGGTGTACTGGGTTTTGCCCGACGTCATCAAAGGAGATCGGGTATTTACGTATAAGTGCACGGTACGTGGCCGTGGTACGGTCGGCCCTAACCGAGCGAACGCCGTCAGGTCTTGTCGTACAACGGGCGGCTGAGCTTCACTGTCGAAGTCGAAGGCGGTCTGCCCTTTCCCGACTCCCTCTTAAGGACCCACCCTCTGGTGCAACTGCAGGGCAACTTCCGCGTCGTCCTGGCGCACCACGTGGACTCGCCTTCCCCCGACGGCCGTTACGAAGTCCGCCTTCACGAGGTGAGTCGCCGCCGCGCCGTGTAAGTATACACCACGACGAGTACGAGTCGCGCGTTCTCTAGGACCTGTGGAAGATGAAGAACAACCCCGAGTCGCCGGTGACGAGGCGGACGATGATGGTGGCCCTTCAGAACGTGCAGCGGGTTCTCGTGCGAGCGACGGACGGCTCCCACTTCGACGCGGCCACGTGAGACGAGACGGTCGATTCTCCCTTGGTTTTTTTTTGTTACGGCGGTGACCGGGCGACCGTGGTTTGCAGGATCCGCGACGTGCGGCTGGACGTGGCCGTGCCGGCCACTCCTTTCAGCCCCGTGGTGGCCGTCGGAGTTGAGATATGCCGGTGTCCGCGCAACTACGTGGGCACCTCGTGTCAGGTTGGTGGACCCGCTACCGCGTACGTCGTCCGTCTCGCGGCCCTATTTCATGAGTGGTCCCGATACGACAATTGAAACCGTTAAAGAACATCGTGCGGGTCCTAATAGTCCTAATATATTCGGATTTGCAGGATCCCGCCGCCGGCTACTACAGATACCGCAAGAAAGACTTCTTGAACAGCAAGGACATCTTGGACCTGGTGGGCGCGGCCGTGCCGTGCCCTTGCAACAACCGCAGCAACGTGTGCGACAGGGAGACCGGCATATGCAGGGTAACGCGTCTTTACATTTTTCCCTCCCCCACGAGACGATCCGTATTCGGTCCGTATTCGACCAGCATTGCCGCGAGAACACTTCCGGTCTGTACTGCGAGATCTGCTCCATCGGCTATTACGGCCGGCCCGACGTTGCGCCGTGTACGCCGTGCGCGTGTCCCACGGTCAACGAAAGGTAGATACGTGTAAACGTTTCTTAGTCCGTTTCGAATCGCGGTTGCCGGATCGGAACGAGTCTTGCTTCGGTCTGACAGTTACAGCGACTCGTGCGAGATGGACACGCTGGGCGGCTTCGTCTGCACCAACTGCGTAAAGGGCTACGCGGGACAATTCTGCGAACGGTGCGTTTCACGCGCGATCGCCGGCACCTCGCCGCGTATTATAGACGAGGTATCCTATCGCAGGTGCGCGAAAGGTCACTACGGGGATCCGCTCTCGTCGCGCGGGTGCGTGCCCTGCGCCTGCTCCGCGAAGGGCTCCGCGGGGCCCGACTGCCACCCGGCGAGCGGTCAGTGCGCGTGTCTGCCGGGCGTGACGGGAAGGGACTGCTCGGTGTGCCCGCCGAGACACGCGCTCGCCGACCGCCGTTGCCAACGTAAGTGCTTCTCGGGTGTCCGCTCGGTAAACGGGAACGTTACGACCGCGTCGCTTGGCGTCGAAAACGGTGACGGTCCGCTAATTAGGAACTTGACTCGATTAGCCTGCGACGACAACTGCACCGGGTTGCTGCTGGACGACCTGGAGCGATCGAAAGGCCTGCTGTCCGCCGTCAACTTCACCGGGGTCACCCCGGCCCCTTGGACGCGGCTGCTGAACCTGGAGCAAAGGGCCGCGAGGCTGAAGGAGCGGGTCGACGCTTACGGAGCGGACCTGGAAACGGGCGAACGGCTCATCGTCGACTTCGAAACCACGTTCAACCTGCAAGGGCAGGCCGACCTCCTCTACCTCAAGGTGCGTACGCGGAACGGCGCCCCTCCGCACCCTAAACGCGTTACGTTCGCGTAGTCGGTGGACGGCGCGAGGAACTCGTCGGCCGTCCTCAAGAACGCGACGGCTGCACGCGCGAGGGCGGACACGTTTCTGAAGGACGCCCTGGCCCTCGGGTCGGACATCGACGAGATCGCGGAAGGGCTCGCGGGTCACGCGGCCGGACTCAACAACGCCTCGACGAACTTCGGGGCCGCGCTGGACGAGGCCGAGAAGATCCTGGCCGAGATCCGCGCCAGGAGTTTCATTCCCGCGTTGACCAAATCGGAAATCGAGTTCGGGTACGCTACGTCCCTTATTGTCGTTTGAAACCGCGCCAAATTTTTGAGGTTTATTTTCGGCTCGACGGCAGCAAAGCGACGGCTCTGCTGCACTTGGTCCGCCAGCTGAGTTTCGACGCCGCGATGCTGGTCGACCTGGAGAAGCGACTCGCGGCCGTCAAAGGCGGGGCGAACGACATCGTGCAGCAACTTACCAAAGTACGCGCCACCTCGCACGACGCCAACCTGCTGAACGCGGCCAACGACCGCAAGAAGCTGGATCTGGTGGTACGTACGTGTATGCGTCCTACACGGGGCCCTTTCCGTATATATCTCGGTTCGCTTCCGCGTGCAGAGTAAACGCGCCGAGGTGAGCCGGATCCTGGGGGAACGCGAGAACCGCACTTTGGAGGCGGCGGGCGACCTCAACGACGCCAAGGAATGGATCGACAAGGCCGGGGTCGATCTGCAAGTCAGTCTTTCTTATTTCTCTCGATATCTTATCTAAATCATTTCGCTTTGATATCCGGAAACCGATAATGTTTAGTTTGCATGTCTGGGAAATAACTGCCAGTCTCTCGCGTTAGGCTTTGGGCGAACTGTCCGAGACTTGCGTCAACCTGACCGTGCGGCTGGACGCTTTCGTCAACCACGCGAGCAGGACGAACGCGCTGTACGAGAAGATCCACGTGCGGCCCGCGGAGGAACACGCGCAGGACCTGACGCGCCGGGCCGTGTCCTACAGCGAGTAGGTTCGCGATTAGCGGCCGCGCTTCCGAACGCGAGCCTTATCGAAACCTCTCGGTAATCGGCCAGGAAATTCAACTCGACGAGGGAAGTGTCCGAGTCGGCCATGAGGGCCCTTAGCTCGTACGACGAAGCGCGCCTCGCGGTCGTCGAGGCCCGGGAAGCGGCCGAGAACGCGAGCCTGGCCGCGCGGGAAGCGTACTCGCGGGTAAGTTCCGCCGTAGCGCGGTTACCGGTCGAAACGCTTCGGCCCTTTCGGTCTTTGCGCAGACTCACCGCGACGGGGAAGCGTACCTGGTTCGAGAAGCGAGCCGCCTGCGCGAGTCCGGCGAAGATCTACTACTGCCCGCCGCGAAAGGCTTGCGGGATCGCAGGGTTCCCGGTCCGTACCCCGAACGCCCCTTCGCTTTCGATCCGTACGAACCCTACTTTGCACCTTTCGTCGCGCAGAACTTCGATCGCTTTCCGAACGGGTGGACTTGGAACGGTTGGTCCGTCAGAACGAGAAGGTCGAAGCCGAATTGGAGTCTCTACGCGCTGACATGGAGAGCGTGCGGCCAGGTTTTTATATTTTTGTAAATTGCTCGGTATTTTGAGAGGGAAAAAAAAGCCTTAACGCGCGGTCGATCGTCCCGGCAGGAGACGTCTCGTCCGATCTTGCCGACGCGGCGGAAACGGCCGAGAGGGCTTCGGCGATCTCCGCGGAAGCCTCGGCGGTCGCCGGCCGGACGGAGGGCGGGGTCCGCGAGAACCTGCGGCCGAGACTGAAGGCGCTGCTGTCCGCCACGGACGCCGGCCTCGACGACGTCCACAAGTCCGGTAACGTCCGGTTTTGCCGCGTTCCCCGGAGGAAGTCTTACGTTCGCGGTCTCGCAGCCGAGGACGCGCTGAACGGGAGCAGAGCCATAAACGACCGACTTCATAAGTTGGAGAATAAGCAGAACGCGTTCGTCGGTATGGTGGACGAGATGAGGCAGAAGGTGCTGCATTTCAACGGCAAGATGAAGCAGCTGAAGCAGACCGCCTGGGCCGTGAGTCCCTCGATGTAAGCGATAGATTGGCGAATTCCAATCCGAAACGAACCCGTCCAGATCCGCGAAGTGTCGTTGAGGGGCGACGAAAAGGGCACGTGCCGGCGGTCCATACGGGTCGACGCGCGGCCGAGCGTCACCTCCAGCATCGTGTTGAAGTACGCGATCGGCAACGACGTCAACTCGTCCATCCTGTTCCTGGCCGGTACCGGAAACGTAAGTGCGCGGCAAACGGCGATCGGGCCCCCGTTCGTACAGCGTTCGCGTTTAGAAGCCCGACTTCATGGCGGTCGAGATGGTCGACCGGAGGATCCGGTTCGCGTGGAACGCGGGGGACAAGACGGACACGGTCGTCGAGCACGGGTTGCGATTGCGGCAGAACGACGATCTGCAGTCGATGGACGAGCGTTGGTACAAGATAGAGATAACGAGGTCAGTTTTCCGACGGGCCCTCGTTCGTCCGGCCGTGAAAAAGACAGTTTTCTTTCAACGTCGTATTTCAGAGTAGGAAACAACGGGATCCTGACGGTCAGGTCCGCGTCCGACTCGTCCAGAGCCGACCCTCGTAAGGCGACCGGCGCGTCGAAGCCGGGCTTCTCGAGGTTGGACCTGGACAACGGCACCCGCTGCCACATCGGCGGTTACCCCGAGAACTTCAAGGTGCCGAGCGTGCTGAAGAGCGGGGGCCGTTTCTCGGGATGCCTCTACCAAGTGGTGCTCGACGAGGACCGCGTCGGCCTCTGGGACTTCGAGACCAACCGGGGCTGCGCCGGTTGCAAGACGGGGTACGTTTTGAGATCCGCCGACACCCGCCGGGACGCCAGGGACACGACGTTTTGCCGTTCAGGGTTGACGAAGCGGGGGCCGACGGCGCGGTGCGGTTCAACGGCAACGGCTACGCGGTCGTCGGCGGCCAACCGTCGAGGAGGAACGACTCGTACCACATAATCCTGAAATTCCGCACGTTCGACGAAGACGCCCTCCTCCTCTTCATCCCCAACGGCGATACCGTAAGTATAACGGGTTACCTTATCGGACTATCTCGAGTCCTCGCCTCGCCGTTTCCCTCCGAAGAAAGACCATCTGCTGCTCGAGTTGAAGGGCGGCCGAGTGGCGTTCCAGTTCGGCTGCGGCGGAAGGCCCCCCACCAGAATCACCACGACGGACACGTACAACAACGGCAGCGAAGTGCTGGTGGACGCGCATTACAAGAACTACACGATCGGTCCGTCCGGCCCCTTCCTTCTTTCTTTCTTTCTTTCTTTACCTGTACTTACTTGATCGCCGTCCGTCACAGGGCAACTGATCGTGAACAGGGCGGAACCTTTGCAAGCGGCGTCCGACATCAAGGGCAGCGAGGTCATCGACGTCAAGGGCCGCGACGTTTACGTCGCGGGAGTTCCGCCTTCTTTCCCCCGCGAACAGTAAGCAAGGGTCTTTGTTTCGGGTTACGCAACGTCCGCTCGAGAAACGCGTTCCGACCAGGTGGGAGTCCGTATCGTTCGCGCCCTTTGCCGGCTGCGTGCCCTACGTTCAACTGATGAACAGGTTCGTCAACTTCGCGTCCGCCAAGCAGACTTACGGCATGGAACCGTCCTGCGCGGAAGTGGCGAGTATACCTACCTAGTTGTACTGTCCGTTCCGATGAACAGCGGTCGCGTTTCGATCGCAGTCGCTGACCACCGTGGCGTTCTCCGGGGACGGCTACTTGGAGCTTCCGGCGCGGCCCCTGCCCAAGGGCGGTCCCAGTTCCGCCGACACCGGCTTCGGCTTCTCGTTCCAGACCCACCGGCCGCACGCTCTGCTCGCGTTCTCGCGGTTCGACGGCGGGGTGAGCGCGCGCCGTGCGGTGTACGCCGACGCCGACGCGCCCTTGACGCTGTCGTTTCGCAGATTTACTACTCGGCCGCGCTCAGCAAGGGACGACTCGAGGTTTGGGTCGGGAACGCGACCGCGAACGCGGTCCGCACGCTCGCCTCGCACTCCGCTTACGACGACGGCCGCGTTCACAACATGTTGCTGACGAGGAAAGACCGGGAGTACGTCGCTTGCTCATCGTCACCCGCTAAACTGACAAGGTTTTGCGAATAACGAAAAGGCCTAACAAACGAACCCGCTATTTTCCCGTATGTGTACTTTAACGTAGGGCCCTAGAAAAACCTTTCGTCCGCTCTGCTTTCAAATTTCCCGGATAAGTTTCATTTTGACGCGGTCGTTCTTCAGCGTAAGGTTTCGGGGCACCCTTAGCGAATCCTTGTCGGTTCGCCCGTGAGTATTCTCCCCGACCGGGTACTAAACGGTTCGCGTCGACGGCAGGCTGCAACTGTTCGTCGACGACGAGCAGGTGAACGCCACCAAGATGGCCAAAGCGCTGAACGTGGATTTCGTGCGGAGCGGCGAGGGCGGTCTGTTCTTCGGCGGGGTGCGCGAAGACGTAAACGTGACCGGCAAGGTCGCTTCCTCCGCGCCCCTGTTCGGCATCGTGAGGGACGCCGTCTTCAACAACAAGTGAGTCGGCGGCGCTTCTTTTTTTTCTCGCGCCGGACCTCGTCACGCTCGTTTCTTCCGATAGGATCCTGAACTTCGCGGAGACCGTGGGCTTCAGGCACGCCACCGTCGGCTACGGCAGGAACCGCACCGCGTCCGCGTTCGCCGGCAGGCGCAGGGAGGCCCCGAACGGCACCGCGGTCGCCTTTCGCTTCGGTCCGAAGGGTTCCCCCGCCTCGACGTTGTTACTTACGCTAACCTTTAACACGCAGGCTTGCGTCGAAGTGGTGCAGTACACGGTGGAGAGCCGGGCCGTGAAGTTCGGCGACGCGCCGCGCAGTTTCGTCCAACTTCCGGCCACGAGGAACAACTTCCGAAAAGAGTATAATCCGTCTCCCGACTTCGCGGCTTCGCGGCCCTTACCCCTTTTCGACCCCGCAGGTTCAACCTGACGTTCGGGCTGCGGACCTTCTACCCGAACGGCCTCGTGCTGTTCGCGGCGGGGGCCCAGAGGAAGAAGAAGCACTACTTCGCCGTGTACCTGTCCGGGGGCCACGTGCACGTGGTCGTCCGAGGCAAGAGGAAGTTCGAGCTGAAGAGCGGCGCGACGGTGAACGACGGCCGGTGGCAGCGGGTTCGTTTCCCCCGACGGGCGCTCCGTATTGCGGCAGAGTAGATGCCTTTTTCCCCCGCAGGTGCGCCTGGTCAAGGCCAAGAGGAACCTGAAACTGACCGTCCGCGACAACGTCAGCCGCTCGGCCAGAGTTCCCAAGCAGCTGAACATCTCGCCGCCCGTCTTCGTGGGAGGATTGCAACAGGCGCATCAGCTTCCGGACGTAATGCTCGCGACTTGTCGCAACTTCAACCCGTTCGAAGCGCATTCTGCATTATTTGCGGAGTATAATTTTGTAAAGGAAATATAGTTTCCAGCTTGAAAGGGTCGCACGTTTATAGTCGAAAGCCGTATATTGTCGAGCAGTCGTGAGCTTGTAACGGTGCGCAAAACGCTATTTAATCTGTCGCCTTCGCAGCAGGACGGCGAACCGTTTAAAGGCTGCATCAGGAACCTGGAACTGAACGGCAAGCTGATCGACCTGGCCGGCGGCAAAGTGAGCAACGTGGGCCAGTGTTTCACCGACATCGTGGCCGGCTCGTACTTTGCCGGCGACGCGTACGCCACATACGGTGATCCGCCGGACTCCTCGTTTCCCGTTAATGTCGCCCTCTTAACTTTTACTTTTGTTTCCCCGTTTCGCAGCGACCGAGTTCGAAGTGGGCGTGAAAATGGACGTCGAGTTGAGTTTCAGAACCACCAAGCTCAACGGCATCCTGCTGAGCGTGAGCGAGCCGAGCGGTTCGCCGGCCCTTTCTCTGGAGATCCACGGGGGCAACGTAAGCGAATGCCGTAACGACGCTCGCTCGGCGAAGGGGGAGGAGTAAGGAGACCCGGGTCGTTCGCAGGTCACCCTGTCCGCGGACTCGGGAGACGGCAGAGCGTCGCGCGTCACCTCGGCCTTCGAGTCGCGCTTCTACGCGTGCGACAACGAGTGGCACGTGGTCAAGGCCTCCTACTCGGCCAAGAACCTCAGCCTGAAGGTGGACGGTTCGCCCGCGTGGTACGGCACCTTCAACGGACCGGACTTCCGTCCGGTCGCCACCAGAAGCCCGCTTTACGTCGGCGGTTTACCGGGTAACGCTTCGAAACTCTTTGAGTATTTGAACGCGGATAGTAACTCGCGAACCGAAACGCAGATTCGGCCGCCGACGGGGTCCTCGAGTCCAGGGCCAACTTCGTCGGCTGCATCCGCAAGGTGGTCATCAACGAGAAGACCTTGGACTGGACGGACATGGCGCGGCGCGAAAACGTCCAGCTCGACTCATGCGCCAGGTAAAAAGGGGGGCGCGCAAGCCCTTCGGTAAATTCCCTTTGGACGCGGGACCCGACTCCGTTCTATACATAGCGTACGTTGTACTTATAAACGAGATTTCTTTTTAGCGACTCCGTCCGCACCCTGGCCCGTCGGGTCCTTTTCCTTTCCCTTTGATTTACTCGTGCGAACCCAGGGTACGGCGCGCGAGTCGTATTAGCCTTAAGGACGGGAGAAGCGACGTCTGCAATAATAATAATTATAACAATAGTACTTAAAGGTGGGGGCCGTCACCCGTTTCAGAGCCTTTACCTAGTGCAATGGGTCCTATCGGCCGAGTCCCCGTTCCGTTGGGCACGTTTTACCGTAAAGGCAATACAAATATCCATTGGCGATGAATAACTGCAGTCGCCCCTTTTGTTGTCGAAAGGGCCTCCAGCGAAACCCGGGGACGCGTGACGGCTCGCCCCCGACGTTACGTGTCGATTATTTATTGTTGTTTTCCGTACGGAATTTCCGTAATTTGTATCGCCACGTACAAACCCGGACGAGCGTAATATTAACTTCTCTTTTAGCGCATTCCAGACGCTGTCTGTTATCGGGCCGTAAGTTAACTTCGTCTCCTTTATTTTATATATACGTATATTACGCGTATAACCCGCCTTCGAACTCCCACTCCCGTTCGCGTAGAGATTTCTGGACCAAGTTTTTGAACACGTCTCTGTCACTGCCAAACCGGAAGCCGAAAAGTCCGAAATAGTCGACTTATTAATTAGCAACGTATTTACTTAATTTTGCCGTCAAAGTCTAGTCAGTTTGCCGAATTAAGATGCGTAGTCCGGTTCCGAAGGGGCCCTTCGCGACCGTGCAACGTGTCGTTTGACGAAATACAACGACCCCGAAGCGGCTCGCTTTTCCCGAACCAATAAACGAGTTCTTTACAAAAAGTCCTTTCTTAGTTATGTAAATCGGCGGTCGGGGAACCTTTTACTGCCTTTCACCGCAAAATACATAATGTCAAATCAAGATTCAGAATCGGCAATACGTAACAATTTCTGTACAAAACACAGTGCTACGTGGCGTTTTTAACAAGTCACCGCTCCTCGTCCAGCCGGACCTCGTATTCGCAGCGGTAATAACCGTCCCCTTCTTTCGCGTCGTCCATGGACAGAAGCTGAAGACCGCCCAGGGGCTCCTCGCCGAACGCGAGGTCCTCGAACTCCGCGTAAAGCTTCCCGTCTATCTTCTTGATGCCCTTTACGAAAAAAAAAAAACCTTTAAAATTGCGTACGTCCGCGGGGAGAAGAGCTACAAAAATAACCTTTTTCCGGAGCTGGGGCGCTTTGGACAGTTTCATGACCGTGAGGTGCGGCCGGAACGGGAAGTCGTCTCGCGCGAGGAGCCCGGCGGACGACAGGCAATCCCTGGCTACTTCTGCGATACCGCGGACCGAAGTCAAGTATTACCTTTTGCGGATTCACCGGCCGGGTTTGTTGGTTTTGTTTTTTTACCGGCTACGGATAGCAGTCTTTCCAGGGCGCGCCCTTCGCGGACTCTCGCGAACAGCACCTGATGGCGGAAATGGCCCAAGCCGTGGAACTGCAGGTTGGGCCAGCGCTGCGAGTGGCCCAGTCTGTCGCGGCTCGCGTCCAACGCCGACTTGGCCCTGCGAGGGTTCGCGTAAATAACGTCGCGGGTTGCAACGTTTATTACTGTCAATAAGGGATTGCACCTTGCGAAGTCGTCTTCCGTGGACAGGTTCATCACGGCCAAAGTGAGGTGCAGAGTGCTAGCGTCCACTTTGGCGAGACGCAGTTCGCTCTGGCGACCGATCACGGCTTCTTGCACCTCTTCGATCCGCCTCTTCGTCTTGTACGTATTCAATATATTGGGATTTTTTAAAAAATTGATTTTTTTTCTTCCAGGTGAGGCGTGGCTCTGGCCATAACCCTCCCCCCTCACGAGCGCGGGAGGGAGGAGGGTAATTAGAAACGGGGGAGGAGAAGCAACCCTCTTAATTTTACGGGGCTCGAACCCCTTACATTGAAATGCCTGCAATTGGCAGACCACTACATATAAGCTATCTCCCCGCCAATCAAGCCTTAATTGCTCTTCGATACGCCTATGAAGTTCTAGTGGCGTACCGATACGTATCGATCCTGCCTGAAATCGTACGGTATCGAAACGTCTCGGGGGAGGTTTATATAATAATATGTACACCTCTGGGTTGGACACCCTTGTGGCCAGGAAGTAGTTGGGTCGCTGTCTCGCCCCGTCGCCATCTTCCTTACGACTGCGCTTTCTCGTTTTGGACTTTTTGTCAGTAGGCCTCGTTTGGATCCCTGTTATTAGCAGACGACGGCAAAAGGGAAAATAGCGTGTGGGAAACGGAAAGGCGGGAAAATGGCCGACCTGTTTCGGAGCCAAATTGCGGCAGACTGCAGAGGCAGCAGTAATTAACGCCGTCATCTTGCGACTCGAATAGAGGTAGTTCGTCAAAGTCGTTCGACATTTCCGCCACTTCCGTAACCGTTATCGTAGATTTCGCGAATGACGTCATCAACCGTATCGAGCAGCGAGCTTTTCATCGGGGATCGGACCGCCCGATGACGTCACACGATCGCGAAAACTCCAACCGGTACGGTACCGATACCGGAAATCCCGGTTCTTAAGTTCGAACGGGTATCGTATCCGCGCCGGTCCCGCGAACAATTTCGAACGGAATGCGCGCCGCCGTTTGCGATTGGTTCCCCGCCGATGACGTCACATTAATCGACCAATGGCATCCGATTGATTTTGCAAAGGTTGTAACAACCGTAATTATGCGCAAGTTCAGAGCGAGGTAGTTTGCAATGATTATACTGACTCGATCGCCATTTTGGATTGTTTTCAAGGTTGCGAGGAGAGGATACGGATGTCGATCGTCAGCATCCAACCGGAAAAGCGTCTATAAATAGACGATGGAGCTAATTTTGGGCATTTCTTCTTCTTCTTCTTCTTCTTCTTCTTATACTAGTAGGGCACGCGAACAGGGTGCGGTTCTTCGAATTAAAGGTTAGCCCGCTTTCGAGTCTCAAATGTGGCGACTGAAAGTGCAGCCGTCGTGCACCGTAGAGGAACTGGGCGAGATCATAAGGGCCCCTAACGGGGGCTACTACGAAGTGCCCACCGACCCGTACAACGAGGTCTTTCCCAACGTGTACATCGGTGACGCGTAAGTGTAGGTACTATTAAAAAGGCGGGGTAAGTGTGTTTTACTCAATGTATTTCGCAGCGCCACGGCCCTTTGCACGCTGAAGCTGAAGCGGATGGGCATCACTCACGTGGTGAACGCGGCCCAAGGGGCCGACAGGGACTACGGCTTCGTCAACACCTCCGACTCGGTGTACCGTCACGTGGGCATCCGGTTCCTCGGGGTGCCGGCCATCGACCTCATGTCCTTCCGCCTCGAACCGTACTTCGAAGACGCGGCGCAGTTCATCGACGAAGCCCTGGAAGGGGGAGGTAGTTAGTATATGTAATATACAGTACATGCCATTTAACTAGCTGATCGCTTTGACGCACGCAGGCAAGGTGCTGGTGCACTGCAGGCAGGGAGTGAGTCGGTCGGCCACTCTCGTGCTCGCCTACCTCATGATCAAGAGGAACATGAGCGCGCAGGACGCCGTAAGGACCGTGAGAGCGCGCAGGGAGATCATACCCAACGACGGTTTCCTGCAGCAGCTCTGCAACCTCAACGAGAGGCTCGAGTCGCGCCGCAGGATACGCATCTGACTTCGTTCTCGCGATTACGAAAAACCTATCGTGCCGTAATTAATGTCCTACTGCTGCAGTTGTTTCATCTTTGGATGTTATAATACATTAAATTAATCTGCGTTTAATTGCGCTGCGGTGGTTCCGTACGCAATTGCCCGCTATAAACGTAAGTTACGGATGACCCCCTAGCGGTCTAACCTGCCGCTAGAGGACGCCGCGGTCACCGCGTTCAGCCAATGTGTACAGAAGTGATAAGGTAGGCTCGTCAGCAAGGTGCGTCAGGCGCAGACCCAAAACGCACTGTGACGTCATTAGACTGCCATCGCCCCTGATTGGCTGACGGAGAAGCTAGTCACCGCGTTCAGTATTCACGATCGCAGCCGACCGGCCCGGGTTTCGATATCGAGCTTGTGCACAATAACTACGACAGAAACCAAGTAAATCCTGCGATCATTTTCGTTCAAATTAACCTTGTATGTTCTCAGGGAGGCGATGAAGTGACCGGGATAGCTTAACGGCGTTAAGTCTGCGCGGGTGATCGGTTTCCTGGGCGTACTTTTCGTATCGCTATTCGGAATGCTAGCGCACCGGTAGTTCGTGGAAAAGACGCACGCGCATTGGTCGCGACACCGCGATTCGATTCGAAGTGGGCGTTCCTTTGCCGGTAAACTCGGTAAAACTATTTGATTTCCGCAGAACATGGCCGATTCGACCGCAGTGAAGAAATTCGCGAAACCGGAGTTGAGAGGACTTTCTCGTGGGTATTTGCGAAATCACGGCATTATCGCCGCCGTTCTGTGTACCATAGGAGTTGTGGCGTACAAGTACGGCATCGTGAACCCCAGAAAGACTCACTATGCAAATTTCTACAAGTAAATTTCAATTCTAATCATTTACATGAGGTCTATAGAAAGTATACCGTAATGTATTTTCCAGAACTTACGACATAGACAAGGAGTTTGAAAGGATGAGGAAAGCCGGTGTGTTTCAGAGCGTTTCCAAGGATTAGGTGAGATCTTTAATATTTACAAAGATGGCGGAAAATGACCGATTTTATCTTTCAGGTTGAAGATTCAAGTTTAGCGGGGAAAATTCGTTTCAATTGCAAATTCAGACTTTAGATTTGAATAGATTCTAGATGTTATAACCCTGTAATGAAAATAAATCGAGTAGTAAGCCATATTTCCTGAATTTTAAGAACAATTTGCTTTTGCCTTATTAGTCGACTATCGGAGTATCGATTATAACGTATATCGATATTTTTCCCACGCACAGTCACCCAAAAATTTTGCAATCGGTTGTCGGTAGGCTCCTTTTTGAATCGCTTCAACGTCGAGGAACAAGTATGAATTTCGCAGCGACCTGGGACGGCGAGACGCGCGCCGAGACGCTCAACGAGACGCACGCCGCTCTGCGCCACCGGCTGCATAACGCGGCAGAAGCGCTCTTGGATCAGTACGAGTTGATCAACGTCACGCGACCGGATGACGCCGGACATTACGCCGTGCTGCACCACGCAGCGAACGACGGCGCTCCGGCCGACGTCGTCGAGGAGTTGGTGCGCCGCGCCCAGGGCGAGCGGCCGGTCGACGTCGCCGAGCGGCGCGGCCATCGGCACCTCGTCGGCCTCCTGCAACCCGTGCCGCTGCACGTCGTGCCCGTCGACGAGCTGCGGCTCATCGAAGAGCACTTTCACGCGCTCATTAAGTATCGGGTCGGCGAACTGGTGCTTGAGCACGCACTGCGCCTGCCGCAGTTGGAACCGCTGCTGGAGATGGCGGAGCCAAGGGTGAGGTTCCCTATCCCGGACATGTATGGGGGTTTCAACTTTTGGCTCGAGCGGATCGATGGCGATGATGCGGTGCTGGCGTGCCACAGCTTTAGCCGTGTGGTGGGAGGTTTCGGCCAGAACCATGTGGTCAGTGCGCACGGTAGCCTGCTGGTGTCCGAGGAGTACGGTTTGCAAGGTGACGGGGTTAGGGCCTTTGAATAAGTATAAATTCATGTATTCAATTATTACTCTGAATAAATGAATTTTAGTTTACTTTTAATCGCGTATCATTTAATTTTCGTTCTCCATAAAATTACATTCATTTTTGTTTCGCTTTTATTCCAATGAGATTTTTCTATTGAATTTTATTTTCCCGTATTTTCGATTCTCATTTAATCGTTTTATTGAACTGCATTGTTTCATTGAAATTAATTGCCATCACATTTTAATTTTTTTGTTCAAAAAGCAAAGTAGAGCGTGGGCCACGCCCACTGACGTTGCCCTTCGCGTTGGCCACATTTGCACACATTTACACACACTACTTGCTGCGATCCCACCCAGGACATGATGTCAAAACTAAGCCACCGTATCGTCTATCATGTATTATTTCACCGAAATTGTAATTGAATGTTTTATGTTGGCTATATATTTGAATTGGGAGTCGAGACGGTAGCAGTGTCGGCTCATTTCATAGGTCGGGGGAGAGATCCGCCATATTTCCCCTCAACTGCGCACCATTGGCCCGGGGGAATTGTGGGCGATTTGCGGGGAAAACGGATCAAGGATCTCCGCTTTTATCTTCAGCTCAATCGGTTTACGGTAAAGATTTTTGAGGTTCCAGTTATGGATTTCGCACAAATCTGGGGTGGCGACGAGTCCGGCCACCGACTCGTCGATGCGGCCAGAGCCGGCAATTGGCCAGCGATGCTGAAGATGCTGACCGAGCAAGGCGAGCTCATAAACGCCACGAGACCGGGTGACGACGGACATTACGCCGTGCTACACCACGCCGCCGAAAGCGGCGCTCCAGTCAGCGTCGTCAAGGAGTTGCTTCGCCGCGGCGCCTGGCGCACGTTGCGCAGCGCCCGGGGCGAGCGGCCGGTCGACATCGCGGAGAGGGCCGGACATCGGCACCTCGTCGGCCTCCTGCAACCCGTGTTGCAACGCTCGGTTGCTCTCGACGAACTGCGGCTCATCCAAGAGCACTTTCACGGCGTAATTAACGAACGGGCCGCTCGTCACGTGCGTAAACACGCGCTGCGCCTGCCGGACCTGGAACCGCTGCTAGAAGTCGACGAGCTGTGGTTTACGGTGCCAGGCATGTACGGCGGCTTCAAATTCTGGTTGGAGCGGATCGCTGACGACGCGGTGTTGGTCGCCGAAAGCTGGTGCCGGGTAGTGGGAGGTTCCGGTCAGCGCCACGTGGTCAGCGCGAACGGTAGCCTGCTCGTGGCGGAGGGGTTCGATTGATTGGGTTCCCCGTCATTCAATAAATCAAATGTACGTTGTATTTGAGTAATGCAGTTGAAATCGTCACTTTCGTTTTTTTGTCAGCCCAGCGTGCTGCGAAAGATAACGCGTTTGTCATTTCAAAGCCATTCCAGTTTTGTGTAATAAAGTTTCACTTATGAAACGACGTGATGTTTTTGGGGCATCGCTTACTTGTTATTTCGTTCAAATGAATTTCATTTGTATTAAATTAATGAATATTTTTTTCTCCAGGTGATGTATATGGCTCTACTCCAATCTCGCTCCGCAATGGGTGCTCGTCTCCCCCGTTTTCGGGTGGGATGACCCAATGTATCGACTGTATCACAACGTTTCGATACAGCTATTATTAGTGAACCGGGCGGATCTGAAGGGGAAGCGAACTTCGACAGCGCGATCGGTTCGCGATAATTACTTGATGGGGGCGCTTTTGAATTACATTTTATAATGTCGAGAAACGTTGATCGTTCCAGGTATGAACGACGCCGCAGTAATCTGGGACGGTGTGACGCACGTCGCCGCGCGCCACCGGCTGCATGACGCGGCCGAAGCCGGCGATTGGCGATCCGCGCTGGCGCTCTTGGATCACCACTACGAGTTGATCAACGCCACGCGACCGGGTGCCGCCGGATATTACGCAGTGCTGCACCACGCCGCGAACAACGGCGCTCCGGCCGACGTCGTCGAGGAGTTGGTGCGCCGCGGCGCGTGGCGCACGATGCGAAGCGCCCAGGGCGAGCGGCCGGTCGACGTCGCCGAGCGGCGCGGCCATCGGCACCTCGTCGGCCTCCTGCAACCCGTCCCGCGGCACGTTGTAGCCGTCGACGAGCTGCGGCTCATCGAACAGCATTTTCACGCGCTCATCACGGATCAGGTCGGCGATCTGGTTGGTAAATACGCCGTGCGCCTGCCGCAGTTAGAACCGCTGCTGGAAATGGCCGAGCGAGGGCTGATGAGGTTGCCTTTGCCGGACACGCACGGCGGCTTGAACGCGCGGTTGCATCGGATCGCTCACGATGCGGTGTTGGTGGTCGAGGGCCGGTACCGAGGTTGCGGCCGGCGCCACGTGGTCAGTCCTTACGGTAGCCTGCTGGTCAGCCTGTTGCGGTCGGACGCGTCCAGAACCCTGCAGCAGGTGTGCAGGATGAAGATCAGGAAGGTTCTTATGGCGAGGGCCGGTTGCGATCTGCCGAAGGATGTTCTCGAGTTGGAGTTGCCGCAAACTCTCAGAGCTTATTTGCTGCAGTAGCTGAAACAAATGTCTATAATTTTGAGACAGATCAAACAGATTATAACAACGTGGACAAAATGAAACTGAGTTATGTTTGGTTTCCGAATTGCGTTCGATCGTCTCCAATGGAACGTTTTCCTGATATGTATTCGATTAATAGTCTACCGCGAAAACGTAGGGTGTCCGTTTGTCGGCGGTCCGTCATCTTGGCGTCACGTGGTGCGGCGTCCTGTTGGGCGGCCGCGAAGCGGCTGGAAAATGGCGACGAAGAACGCGTTTTCCAAGAAGTTTCCGGCCGTCGTGGCCGTTTTGGGAGCGACGGGGACCGGCAAGTCGAAGTTGGCGGTGGAAATCGCGAGACGTTTCCGCGGGGAAGTGATCAGCTGCGATGCCATGCAGGTAATTGGCGATTATGACGGGTTTCGCGCGGTTTCTTGTTAAGGCGCGTGTTTCGCGCAGGTGTACACCGGTTTGCCCATCGTCACCAATAAAATGCGGAGCGAAGAACAGCGAGGCGTGCCCCATCATCTGATGGATTTGGTGGAGCCGACCGAGAGATTCACGGTCGTCGATTTCAGGAATTTGGTCCTTCCTATCGTGAGTGTGCACTATATACTGAAAAAGGAAATTGTGACTGTAATAATAATAATTCACGTAGATATCTTCCCTGATGGAGCGCGGCAAGACGGCCGTTATCGTCGGAGGAACGAATTACTACGTGGAGTCCGTGCTGTGGAAAGTGCTAGTCAGCGAAAAGGTCCGTTTCCTCCCGATCCCGATCCCTCGCACGCCCGTAAGACAGTTGCCGACTTTACTTTACTTTACGCAGGTCCGCGACAGGAGCGCCGAGGACGAACACTTTCGCCGTTTGTCCAACGAGAGTCTTCACGCAAAGTTGTCGGAGATCGACCCCGACATGGCCAAACTTCTGCATCCGAACAACAGGAGGAAGATCATCAGGTCGTTCTTTACGAAGATCACGCAAACTGGAAATTTGCGGCTTTAGCTCGATTATTTGAAACGCGATCGCAGGAGCCTGGAGGTGTTCGAGCAGACCGGAGAGAGGCACAGCCAGGTTTTAAAGACGCAACGCGACGCGGACGGCGCGTCTACCCTCGGGGGCCCTTTGCGCTTCCCCAATTCCTGCATCTTCTGGCTTCACTGCGACCAGCGAGGTTCTCCCTGTCCGATTTTGCAGTATAAAACGTCGCCACGTACGCTTTTTGGGGAATGTAGTTTTGGACGAGAGACTCGACGACCGGGCGGACGAGATGCTGAAGGCCGGATTGGTGGAGGAACTGCAGCGGTTTCACGCCCGGTACAACGAACGGAGGCTCCGGGACGGAAAGTACGTACGTGGTACCGCGGTACGGTAACTCGGATTTATCGAACCGCGTCGTGCTTCTCAGGAACGTCGACTACACGGAGGGCATCTTCCAGTGCATCGGTTTCAAGGAGTTCCACGAGTACCTGATCCTGCCGGCCGACCGGCGCTCGACCCCGCAAGGGCGGGAACTGCTGGCCAAGGGTCCGTACCGCTTCGTAACCGCGAGCTTTTTTTTGTTTTTTACTTAGCTTACGGTATACTTTCAGGTGTTGAATGTCTGAAGTTGGCGACGCGGCGGTATTCCAGGAAACAGATCAAGTGGATCCGAAACCGGCTCGTTAGACGTAAGGTGACTCGTCTCCGTTCGACGTAACTCTGCAAAAAGTACGGAAACTATCTAGGAGCGGATCGAAACGTGCCACCGGTGTTCAAATTGGACGCTACTCGTTACGAAAACTTCGAGGATGACGCCGTGTTGCCGGCCGTGGAGACGTTTAAGCGTTTCCTAGAGGTTGTATTGCCGCGAATAGAAGGGCCCTTTAGACCGACGACGGGTTATACGGTTGACTTTCAGGGCGACGTTTCGAGCGACCTGCGCGTGCAACTGGACGGTTCGTACAAGCCGAACCACGACCTGCGACGCTGCGAGTCTTGCGGCGTATTTTTGCTGGGAGACGCGCAGTGGCGAGGTAATACTGGCGGAATCCGTTTGTAATATGACGGAATTTTAAATACTTTCTCGTTTCAGAGCACCAAAGGTCGAGGAAACACCTGTCGCTGTTGCGGAAACTCGGTCCCGCGCCGGAACCGAACGATCGGGGCGAAGACCGTTCGCGTTGAAAATTCGAAATTGAATTATTTTAATGAAACGAGTTTATGACGGGCTGCATTTTCTGCCAACTAAACGCAAATTTGAAATGGGACAGAAATCTTACGGTTCGCCTGGCAGAAGCGTAGTTAACCCGTACTTCCGGTGACAGGAGCGCCGTTCCTTCCCGTAGCTCCTTTAGGCAGGAGCGCCGCCGCGACTCAACGACTACGAGTAGAGGCGCATTCGATGCGATCCGCGAAGGAGAAGGGATGGACATGGACACGCAAACGGAGAACGCGTTCGTCGAGGGGTTCGGCAACGAGGCGTTGCTCAGTCTGGTCGCGTTCGCGTTCGTCATGTCGACCGGAGCTTTGTTTTTCAGGTCCTTATATCTTTCGTTGCGTTGAGACAGTGTGTAATTTGACGAACTAACTCGCCGTCAGGTGGAGGAACGGACAAGCGAACAACACGATCCATCCCGAAAGTCAGCGCCAAGTGGACGACACGAGACAAGTGCTCGAGGAAAGGAGGCTTTCTTCGGCGAACGTGACCAACGGCGGCCTTAATACTACAGTAACTACAACTTCTACTACTAGGTTCGCGAGGAACGCCAACGACAACCAGTGCCCGGTCTGTCTGAACGACGCGAGGTTCGCGTGCGAAACCAACTGCGGACACATGTTTTGCGGTAAGGGAACGTTCGCGCTCGTTCGCTGCCAGCAACGCTAGTACAAAGGGTAATCGAGGCGAACGACGCCGAACGCTCGCGGCCAGCGGTCATAATACACAATGACACGGCAGTTTACTAAACTTGGGCCGGCTAATTATAGGCGCACCGATGTTCTGTTTTCAGGGGATTAGAGGGAAAGTTATTTTCCAATTATAGCGTAGCAAAATCCAAGGTTGTCACTGCGGCGTCACCAGTTGCCCCCCTGTTCCTAGTTTCCTAATTGCCGCGCGAAGGTCAAAGTGGTTTGACGCGTCACGAGTTCGTGAATTGTTTGTTACTCGACAGGAAGATGCCTGATCACGTACTGGAGGCACGGCACTTGGCTGGGACCCGTACCGTGTCCGGTCTGCAGGCAGCAGGTCCTCACTGAGCCCTTAATAAGAGGATCCTTGGTCGTAATAATAATAATAATAACAACAACGTTGACGCAGGTGAACATCCTGCTGACGTGCTTCACGGAGCGCGAGACGAGCGACGCGGACCCGGACGAGGCCCTCGAGAGGAACGCGGTCGGCCGCGACATCCACGACTACAACCGCAGGTTCTCGGGCGAGCCGTTGGCAGTAAGTGGTGCTGCGATCGTCGCGGAGTGGCTCATCGTAAACATTTACCTTCCTTGCTGAGAGCCTCTCGTTGCGTTGCGGTACGGGCAAGCCAAATGTTTGGCGAGACCGTACGCTGGCCGGCGCGCTGTAGAAAAAGAAAGCCAGTGGGCCGGCGAGCGTACGGTGCCCTTAGTTAAAAGAGAGGCCCCAACCCGAGTCGTGTCGCGCTAGTTCCTGGACTACGTGCGGGACCTGCCCACGCTGCTGAGGCACCTGTGGAACGAGTTCTTCTCGGAAGGCGGACTCATGTACATGTTCCGCATCCGCGTCGTGCTGTGCGTGGTGGCGGCCGGCCTCTACCTCGCGTCGCCCCTCGACGTCATCCCCGAGGCCGCGTTCGGCATCCTCGGTCTGCTGGACGACGTCTTCGTCGCCCTCCTCCTGGCCATCTACGTCAGCATCGTGTACAGGAGGCACGTTACGGCCAGGGCGGCGCACGAGCCCTTTCTCTGACCCTTTCTTTCCTTTTTATATTATTGGGGGGGGGGGGGGGGGAAACTCCGCCTTTTCGGAACGAGCCGTGACAATAAACGCGTTTTGACTTCGAGTACTCCTCGCTTTCTACGTACGTAACGGCGAGGAGGGTAAAGTAATTGCCGGTTTCGCGCATCGATCGCCGATCCGTTTACCGGCTTAACGATCGGCCCTTTGCCGATAAAAGCGAGCGGTGCGCAAACTCGTC